>CABFWO010000719.1:89815-139180 GCA_902155825.1 Timema genevievae
AGAAACATAATAATTGAAAGTGTTGAGACGTGGACCTTGGTCATCGGATTAAATGGAATTTAGGGTGTTTTTTTTATAAATATAATATTCTTATATTCACTAATAATACTTTTTTTAATAACTTCAATTAACAGTAAATTAAAATTTTAAACTGTTATAACTTATATTAATTCTACTTGTTCAATAAATTTAAATTCATTGTACAGGCCTACCAGTGTTAACTGTCAATTATTTCGCAATATTTTCACCTTTTTGTTAATAATCACCAACAATTTATAAAATGCATACTTTTTATCATCGTGTCTTACTACCTGTTCAGGTTATAGGCAAAATTGCATTTAAAAAAGTGATTATTCCTGTGAACAAATTACAAAAGTTGACAAATCTTACATAAGCAAGAGGGGGGAGGGGTTAAAAATGGACAAAAATGTGCTTTCATAATACTTGAACGCCTCCTTATACACACTTATCATAAGGGTGATAGTAGCCTATAGCCCAAAAATCTTGAAAATATACATTGAAGTATTGTCAAGGAACTTATCTTTAAATAAAATTTCAAAAACAAACAAAATAATATAAAGTTTTTATTTCAAATTTTATAATTTAATATTATGGCTATTCTGTTTAGTTAAACTAAATCCAAAATCTTTTACGTATTAGTGGATTCTAAATGCTTTTATGGTGTTGAATTTTTTCCAGGTGTTCTAGTAGGTGGTTTTCTTATCTTCATGCTAATGTGAATGCATTCCCTCTAAGGGGTAATCCATAAACCACATAACACCGTTGGGGACAAAGGGGAAGCTCTAATGTCTGCATGATGCTACATGGGCTGGATTTCCCATTAGGTCGACTAGGCCTAGGGCGGCACTATTCAGGGAGTGGCATGGAAGGAAGGAAGGCAAAACATTTTTAATTGTGTTTCATATTTTAATATTTCATTTACCACATGGAAGTGTATTGTTCTCGACTCGTCCCACCACAACACGATACCCAGCAGGTCTTGCTCCCTTGCTTCCACCTACCTAGTATTTACCAAGTGCCAGTACCAGCTAACAAACTGTGTTTATGTTCACAACACAGTGACACATCACACCCGCTGAGTCCGCCCCTTGCCAGCTAGTTCATGATGACTCAGACTCATACTCACCTCAACTGTTCTCTATTTATTGTTTGTCCAGCTGGCGAATGTTTTTGGTTTATGTTGTGTTACTGATTGCGCACGGAATACAGAACATTCCTTGCTGTGCTGGTAACCAGTTCTGAATACAGTATTTATTTTTGACTCGCATGTGCATAGTAAACTTATACTATTAATATCTGTAAAATTGTTAATGTGTCCGTGTGTAATTGTCATAACACTATTAACTAGAACTTATGCGTGAGTCCGCGTCCTGCATGTGTTTACTTTTGTGGTGCTGTTGCTAAGTATTTACCTAAGAAATGAGTAGCCAAAGGGCAAGACTTAGCAGTGCTACCGCATTAGCAATACTCTTGTGCACCGTCCTTCATATTCCTTTGATAGTAGGTACTGACTTAGTTGTTCCTTCATTCACAGAAGCTATGCTTCCAGAGCAGATATCTTCAACATAAACTGGTGTTAATTTATATAATGGTGAGAATAACCTACCTCTAGTTTTATATCCCAAAGATGACATAAAATGTACGATTGCAATTGTATCCCCAGAAAATGTAACTTCCAATAACCAGGAGCGTATTTTCATACCTTATAAGGACCTAGGCTTGTGGTCAGAAATTAATATCGAATTACAAGATTTTGTGAAAGTTCACGGTGTTGAACAAAACTTGGATGCAGACTTCAGTGCTTCAAAGCGCAAGTATCTTAATAAAGAAAGGCATATTAAAAGGAATATCTTTTTCTCGAAAACTTCATAATGGGGAGACATAAGTAAGACGTTGGCTGGTGTAGGCTACTCACCATCAAAGGGCTTTGTTTTCTATATATCTCGCCTGCTATTTGATGAAGAAAAAAGTATGTTTACTTCAGGGCTCAATGACTGGAAAAATGCCTCTAAAAGAATACAGGATCACAAGAATATATACATTTATAATTTAAAAATTCAATTTAAAACCAAAACTATGATGATAAACTTAAAATGGTACATAGAAGTGTATCGCATACCTTTAGGAAGGGCGGAAGGTTGGGGGAGGGGAGGGGGGGAGAGAAGGGGCGGCATTTTGTTGATATCCTACAGCCGTCAAGGTAATAAATCCGGCCCTGGGTACATCATAATGTTATGTAACACATACCTTGTACTTCAATTCTAATGTTGAAAAAAATAATATTATTGTTCACAGATAAAAATAATATAGTATGGTTATTAAATCTGAGTTTTTTTTTAGTGTCACAAGAACTTAGAAAAAAACTTTAGATGGTTTATAGATGACCCCTAAGCTGCTTCCCCCTTCACCACGATGACCAGTTATATTCAGACATTGGTAACCTTTGTGTTGTACCCTAAGTTTACCATGAAAGTTCTTTAAGGGCTCAGCTCATAAAGGGTTAGTGTCATCTGTCAAGAAAAGACTGCTATCTTTCTGGTTAAATGAAGTGTATTAATCTAATTTTTTGTTGTTGATAATTTAAATTTTAGTGTGGGCATTTTAACTCTTAAATATGAGAGTTTATAACTAAAGATATATAGGGGAAAGCATTTAGAATTTGTATTGTTATAAAATCAGTCTTTAGTTAAGAATTCTATTAATTTTTTTCTCAAAGGTATAATGTGGAAGGAAGTTTTGACTTTTATTACAATTTTTTTATAAAAAATAAGTCTTTTGGAACTATAATGATATCCTAGACTAGTTGAGACACAAAGTAAATAACTCCTTACCCCTCCACTAAGTAAAACTATCAAATACATCTGATTTTGAGTGGAAATTCTTTTGATCATGATCATTTAGTTGAAAATACAAAAGTGTAATAATAACAATATTAGCTCTTTACACCAGGACGGTATCTATAATTTTTTATTGTAGAGGAAGGGGTGAACCTTGTGAATATATTAATTCATCCTGGAAGTTAGGCAACAATGTATGAAAGGCTGGTTTGTCCCTCCCGCCTCATCAGAAAATGGATAGGATTGGACGAGTAATACAATAATTATTTTAGGAACTATATACTGATTTGAGTTAAATGCTTAAAATATGGCCTATCCAGTATATATTGTTTTATAATACAATGGCAACAAACATAAAAAAATAAAATATTATTTACATTATTAATGTGCGTGTAAGTTTAATTTTTGGTTTGTTTTAATATAGGTATGTTATTTAAATTTCTTGAGTCAAAAGGGAACTATGTTTGATAAATTTAAGTTTTGTTTGGACAAATATATTTTGCTAACAATTTTGATCATAAAATATGGGGAGGATATTTTAAAGACAGCTGGTGATTTCTTTGTCATAGAATTAATATAATCTTACCCTTGCCATCTGTTAAAGGTCTGCATTAGTTTTTCTTTGGTCCTTTCCTATACAGTAGAAGCCTGATAAACTGCGGATTAGAATATGTTCCAACCCCTCCTCCCCCCCCAAAATTCAACACATTAGTATTGTATTAGTGAAATTCTTAATTGTAGAAATTCAGTAAATAAAGCGATAAAGTTGAGTGGTCAAATACAATATAACTAATGTATTTAATGTTTCATACAAGTAAAGTGTACAACTGGTGAGGTTTAATTTTTTATTTCTTTGTTTAGTTACTTATAGTGTGCATTATGTTTGTAGTCTTTTTTTTCCCCCATCCTCTCGCTCTATCATTTGTCACTATTGGTCACCACCACCTTCCGATATACCGTGGTTAATCTATAGCGTGGGGGTGAAGTATGTCCTCAGGCCTCTGCGCTATATCGGGCTTCTAATGTACTTATATTTGTCAAATCTTACAATTTAAGTACCAAGTTTTTATTTAAGTCATTATTTAATAGATATCTGTGCTAATATTATATATATGCCTTTCATGTATATATATTTTGTTTACTTTCTAATATCTTACTTGATATTTCTAGAACATGTCTGTAACATCTGAAAAAAATGTGAATGAAATAAATAATAACTAGAGAAAGTGTATCAGTCTTATTTTACAACTGTACCAGTCACATATTATGATATAATATACTGGCCTTTGTTACTCGAAAAAAAGAATGTCAAACTATAATATATACACACACTCAGTTTACCCTGAAAGAAAGCAGTTTTAACTCGACTTAACTATACCATAGCCCTATCTTACAAGCACACCATGATCAAACCGAGAAAGGTAATCTTGCAACACTCACTATGCTAACTAATTTGTAGGGTTTACCACACAAACTTTCTCTCTCTCCTATCTTAAAAGTAGATACATTTACTAAAAACTCTTAAGGTGTGTAAAATGAAATATGTACATTGTTACAGAAATTTAATATTTCTAAGACCTGAATAAAAAATTAATATAATTTCTAATAGCTCAGAAACTTAAAAAAAAAAAAAATTTCAAATAAATTATTTCTACTTTAAATAGTACCCTACTACAACTTGACAATGATAAATTATTTTCATATCTCAAATAACTGTGAAGTAATGATCAACATTTGATATTTCCACTAATGTAAAGTACATTGTGAAAACCACTTTTTCAGTTTTAGTGGGTCATGAAACCTCAACATTAGTCAAAATCTCGAGTTTGATTTTTTTTGATGAACACAATACTTCCTTTTACAAAGAGTCGAGAGGAAATAAAAAGTAGGCAAACATTTATAATCAAATATTTTCTTTCTAAATCTATTTGTTTGGCTGTGTTTGAATAAAGTTCTTAACCAAATACAATATGAATGTACAAAGTGGCACCAAGGAGAAAGTTTATCACTTGAAAGTAAAGTTTGTTGTTTGTCAGACATTTTTGGATGATTTACTGGCATAACACTTTTAAAATAGCTTCCAACTTAATTAAATCATTGTGTACTAGATTTTACAAGCTGACATTTAATAAAACCGACTTTGAACACATTTCAAACAACATCCATATTTTATTTTAAAAGAAAACATTGTAAATACTATATTCAGGAAAAACATATGAAAACATTTTGTAGAAAAATGCTTGCTGCAACATAAATTTATAGCAACTTTAGATTTATCTACCTAAGTAATTTAATCCTCACATTGTTGGTCAAATGATCTAAGGTGGCCACATGGACTAGAAGGTTTTGCACATGGAATTTATCACTTAGTTCACTATACCCTGCCCAACACTAATGAATGTGCACTTTCTCTTAAAGATGCAGTGCTAAAAATGAAGTTTAAGAAACTTCAAATTTTTAGCTAAACCATTCATGATTTGAAAATAAAATATATTGTTTTAGGGCACTTAAATGTTATTGCAATTCTGAAGGTCCCATTTGTTAGTTACCTCTGAATTTTGGTACAGTAGTCTCAGAAACCCCACACTCGATAACTCGACACACGCACATGCACACCGTCGTTGGCGCCAATCATCACAATCCAAGGTCATTCAACTGTATAACCTCTCAGTTTATCTGTGTAGATTGAGTGGAAGTCAGGCTGTGGTGTTTTTACAAGTGATGTGTTTGTTACTTTTCCAATTCAATAATGTGTTATTCGAATCAATACAATATTATATGTACAGTACTGTTACTGTACCATACAATATTACAGTACAGTACAACTATACCTATAATATTCAATACTGTACTGTGATTCATCCTTGTTTAGTAAACATGCATCTTATTCAAGTTCATTCGTAAAACTCGACAGCATCTCAGTCCCCATTATGTCGAGTTTCCGAGACTCTACTGTATTGCAGAATTAGTAATAAGACAAATTTTTAAAAGTGCGGTGATAAGATTCAAATCTTTGTTTGTTAAGGAGTTTGCTAAGCATTTAACTTTGCTGGCTTGTCCCCAAGGGGCGTTATATCATCCCAACATGCAAACCAGTGTATATATATATATATATATATTTTTTTTTAAACTTTATTATAGTTTCATTTGTGGTAACCTAAAGTTGTATACATTCTGTCTGGAAAATGTAAATAAAACCTACCCATTCTAAGTAATCATAACCTGATAAATACCACACTCTAGTGTATTTTTAACGAATATCAATGTGCATGCCAATTTAAGACATGGCTTAATGTGGTGTTCTTCCCAAAAACTAGTGTGAACATTAGCTTTAGAAAAAAAAATTGTAGACAAAAACAAGATAAATTCTCTAAACATTGAAAGGGGAACATAGGAACAAGGCCAACACACTAGCCAGACTAAAATCTTTGGTGGCCATTATTTTATATTCATGATTATGAAAAATATGAACAATTTTTAAAAGTATGTACTTTAGCATTTCATGTTTTGTGTGTAGCACTGCCTTTCTGTCTTGTCAATCGCAGCTATTGGTTCAAACTCTGACGGAGGGTCCATTTGCAGAAATTCTGAGCAAATCATACAGTGTTTCAGTCTTGAGAGAGAGTCTGTTATGGCAGCTGAAGCCCCTCTCACATGAAGCTGTGCTCACTGTTAGAACAGCACAAAATGTGATAATTTGGAGAAAATTGGGGAATAGTGCTGAACACTTTTCACTATGAATCTTCTCCAGCGTCTGATTCAAAGTCAATGAAGGAAACAAAAGTTTATATTCTGCCCACTCTGCTAACAGAAGATCCCTTTCTCACTAAACAGGCTTGGGTTCAAGTACACCAAGAGCTCCCTTTCTTCTATCCTAAAGTAAAGAATTTTTCTTTGGGAGGTCAACCCAAGGTCTCAAAAACATGCAGGGATGTAATCACATCTATTGATATAGATTGTATTTTTTGTAACATATACTTTAGCATTATTAATCAAGTTTTCTCATAGAGTCTGAAACTTTTGCTCCCCATTATGAATGTTAGCGGCGCATCCCTAATTTTCCATGAAATGGATACCTGGTCCAAGAACTCTCTTTCGTATGGTCCAACAATAGATTCCAGGTATGCCAAAACTAAGATGCAGTGCTCAATTTTTATTTTCAGAAATGAAATCAGTTCCTTATTTTGCAATGACACACTTAAAGGGTTCAATTTCCTGTGGACATCCAAAAGAAAGCAGGGAAGCATGACAAATTTAAATTGCTTCAAAGAGAGCTCTTACTGGCTAACCACTTAATAGTGTGAATATCACTCAGTTTAAGAATTTCCTCTACTAGAACTTAAACTGTTTCTCTTAACAAGTTAATTCTTTTAGCAGAGCCAAGGTAGAACTGAACAATATTCCTAATCACTGAATCAAATGTTTTAATGTATTCAACTTCACCACATGCATCCAACTCAGCTAATTGCAAGCGGTGCACAGGGCAGTTAATGTTTATATCATTTTATGACAAATAGTTTTCATTTGCACAGCTAATCTTGATTTGTGCCCAAGCATATTTGCAGCACCATCTGTACCCAAGCCTATATTGTAACACTTGTTTATGTATTCATTTGGGCCTATAATTCTATCTAAATAATCAGTTATGACTGTAAAATAACTGGCGGCAGTATAATTTTCTAGCTCTATTACTCCTAATATGTCCTCTTGCTATGAAGATCATTTGCATCCAAGTATCGAACATATACATTTGTATGCTCGACTGCTGATCTATCCGTGGAACCATCAAGCAGAAGGCTGATGTGTGTACTTTTCTTTAGTTTTTCCATAAGATCCATCTTCAAAGTTTCAGTTATGAAATGAATAAAATCTCTACACTGCTTTTCATTGCCATACTTGGTTAAAATATTGACATTTAATTTTCCAGCCAAACACAATAGATTTACAAAGTCTTTAAATGACTTCTCATTCTTAGCTACATTAAAAATTTGTGAAATGAGAAAACATCTGGTGGTCCATTCTTTTGCCTTTGCACTGGCAACATTTTCACAATAGACTTTACTCTGACTATGCAGAACAAATAATTATTTTTTAAGAGGTCCAGAAAAGCTTTTGACACTATTTTTATCAATATTACTGGTAGTCACTTGTTTACAAAATTACAAGATGAGACTTGTTGCTTCGTCATACAACAGCCACTCAAAATGGCTCAACCAGTCTTTATTAAATTTCATTTTTAATCCAAAATGACATTGACTCAATGTCACATTTTCTTTTACCACTTTTCCAGGAGCTGGAAGATGAGGTAAGCTGGAGACTGCTACTAACTGATTCAATATCACTAGCCTTGCTTTGTTTCGCTAGCAGATGCATGTGGGCAATATTAACATTTTCGCACACATCTTTATCATAAATTTTTTTTAAATATAAACCCCTAATAAAAAATGACTATATATTAGTTTGCCTTTTCACCATAGCAATAATAAAATAAAATAAAGCTAAATCACTATAACCACTTTAATCACCGGCAACTACCACAAAACCAAGAAAAACGCTAGACTGCACTCACAGTACAAATGAAATACCACACTGAACCAGGCTGAGCGATAAACAATTTCAAATATTCTCACTAAACATTTAGAATAACCGATACCATTTGTTACAAATCTTAAAAGATCCAATCAAAGCCACCTCAAGAATTCCAAATTTTATCGACAACTTCAGGGTATAATTTGATCAATTACTTAGAAAGTGAAGAAGCGAAAGCTCTGTTGATATAATGTAAAACCTTGATTCCACAACTTTTTATACTCGAATGTGAAGAGAAAGGAATTACAGCGGGAGATATTCGTGCAGGAGGCACACACAAAATGCGCTTTTCTTCCTAGGAGTGAAGAGTGGAGGAGGATGTGACTCAGCAATTTTTTCTTCCAACGGAGGGGAAATGCTGTCGTCCGGAAACAAAGGTTTGAGAAAGTGCGCTTTCCAAGGCACGATGGTTTGAGACAAGACGATCTGAGCCTAGTTTGGGCATATTACACATTTTAAAACAAAATTTTTAGTTGTCAAGAGTCAATGCTTGGCTGCCAATGGCGATCAGAAATTTCACGCCTTTTCTTAGTAGATATTAATTATAATATATTGATAGCCAGCCAGTTCTAATCCCAACTAGGCTGAAGTTTTTTTTATCACCACTACTTATACCTGATCAGATTATATGCATGTAAGATAATTATTACTCTATAAAGGGGTAGCAATGAGGAAGAAAGTATTTTAAAGGTAATACCAGCATTTGCATGGAAGGAGAATGTGAAACCGTTTAGGAAAAATCATCCTCAGTGGAACTGACCAGGATTCCAACACCAATCCCCTCAAACTGTTTGGCCACTGAAATAAGTGTAAGTTACTTAATACTAACACTATGTACCATCTATTTTAAAATGAGGTGGTCCAATGGCTAAATAATTATATAATAATGGAAATTGATAAAAATAAAGAAAAAATAAACTAATAATAAACAAATAAATTTAATTAAGAAAGCCCACCTAGGGAAAAAGAAAACATGTAGGAAGAATCCAATGCACAAAAGTGACAGACATCTCTCAGAAACAGTTTTTTTTAAATTCAAAATGGAGTAATCCAGTGTTTGTGTCAAGTGTATTCCCTCTTCTCTCTTTGTGTTTGATAAAGGCAACAGTGCCGAAATATTACTCTGTGTTAAAAATGTGTATGTAACTACTACTATAGAAGACAGGAGAAAGGAAGATGATGTCTGTCACCTTTGTGCATTGGATTCTTCCCACATATTTTTCCTCTTTTTCTAGGTGGGCTTTCTTCTTCAAATTTACTCTTATTATTTTATTTTTCCTTTTTCTCTATTTTTAACAAATTCCATTAATATATAATTATGTACTATCTGGGCAGTACAAAGGGTTTTAAAGTCTCTCTAAAGGGTTAATATTCTTAAGAATAATGTGCTTATACATCATAATAGAGGATACTGTATTTAGTTATGGTTATTTCATTGTAGCTTTATTTTGATATTGTTTCAACAGTAAAATAAGGCAATATTAGTTTAATTATTTATCAAGTTTGGAGGAAGGTTGTGTTAAGTCCTATCTCCTCACCCTGGTCTTGGATTTGCATACTATGTATTAAAGCGATTATTTCTTTGTAAACATTCTCAAATTAGAAATTTAAGAGGCACTTTTAAATTGTTTAAAGGTTGATCTTATAATATAACCTTGAAAGCCTGCTTGTAAACTGAGCCTCTACATTTGACATATCTTTAGTACCATATTTTAGTTCTACTTTATGTGTTTTAAGTTTTTAACATGTTATTTACAGATTATAGGAGGGCAAATGCCTTGCTTGCCCCATCGCCCAGAGTATCCCACCTATTTTTAATTGAAAATGGCATGGAGAAAGGTTAGTTTAACAGTATCCAATTTTGTTCTTGAAATAGAAGAAAACATAAAATGTTAGCAAAGGTGTTGGGTTCGTGACTGAATGCAAAGGTGAGGGAAACTTGGTTCATTGAGTACACTATTTGAAGAAATACTTGTGAAAGATAGTGCTACTTATTTCAATCATTTGAGAATCAATCACAGGCGGCAATTTTAAATATTTTACTGGGAGCAGCTGAAGCTATTCGAGGAAAAGAGACTGCCAAGAGAACATCTTTTACGGAAAAGATCAAGGATCACTGCTCACTTAAATTAGAAGAACACAAACATCAATCATTAATTTGCACAGTCAAGTCATCATTTGATGACAACTCACGAATGATTCTTCCCTCAGGGATATTGTGCAGCTCCCCAGGCTGTGTGTGTATTTATTCTAATAGAATAAAGTTTTGGGAAATGAAATTCATCTGCATTTGTGTGGAGAAAGATTGAGAAACAATTTTGGAAAAATCTTGGTACTCTTGACTGGGATTTGAAAAGTGTGACAACGTATACCTTTTAACAATAGTAAATTAAGACAAACATTATGGAAAAAATCCATTTTTAAATGGACAGATATTTTGGTTTATAAATACAAACTTTAAATCAATTATGGATTTGGAGAACTAATATTATATAAAAAAAAGAAAACAATGATGTAACAACATAAAGCTTTCAGTAACAATTTTATTGTCAAATAAATTTTTGGTTAAATCTTTCCAGAACTACTTAAGGCTTTTAATTTCAAAGTCTTTTTCTTGATTAAACTCTTTTTAGTATCCTTATCCTTTGCACTTGTAGAGTACTCCACATTGATGCGACGCCCTTCTAAGAACGAATGATGCAGCTTAAGTCCTTTCTAAAACATGAGAGTAAGATATATTTTAATAAAAACATACACAGTACAATTAATTTTAAATATATACAAGAACTGAAACCTATCATTTTAATCTGTGTTTATGCAGGCTGTTCAACAATCTTAAATTAATTAAGTTTGATTAGGCAAGGAAATGTTAGTTAATACAAATGTTATGGTCCAAGTTGGCAAAAAATTGTTATTCAAGTTGAGATTCTAATTTATTTTATAAAACTTCAAATAACTTCAGGGCGATCTCATAAAACTATAGTATTTTTGCCTTGTTCTAATTGTGTTTTAATTTCAAAACAGTGTTTTTATTTCATGTTTTCTATTTCCTTTAAAAGCTTATAATTAATGAGATTGGATTTTTAGACTTTTCAAAACCTATTAACTTAACACATGCTTGATAATTACTTCACGTGCTCACCGATGCAGGTAATATGTAAGAAACTCTAAATATTATTTGCATAGTCAGTTTTCACTAATGTCAATTTATATGGCACAGTTAGCTTGTAATAGATTAACTTACAAATAAAGTCATTGTTATATTTTAATTTATGAATCCATTTGGTTAATAGAGTAAAGACTTTCTATTTTGATAGCTTTCAAAACAATTAGTCAAGAAACATGTGTTCTCAGTCGCGATTTAAACCCACTCCCCCCAATCTGTTTTTGTTGACAGTTTTAAGTTGTCAAATAATCTCACAAGTTTCATGAATGGCCTATACCAGGAGTCGGCAACCTTTTAAGCATGATGAGCTATTTTCCAAAATGTTATAATCTGGAGGCACCAAGAAAAATGTTGATTTTCATATTTTGAATTTTCACCTTTTATTTATGTATTTATTACTGACAAGTTGAGAATATACTGTACATATTTTAAATGTAATAAACAAAACTTAAACTATAATATGATCATTATTCAGATTTAAATATTTGAGCCTCAAATTTTGAGGCATGTTACTGTTGAGATAATACTGTTAAAATATAAGCATACCAGCTTTTATTTCTTCTCTTGTGCTGTTATTTATTTTATCAGCCATTACACGAGTATATATTACTGATTGAATTTTGTCTAATAACTACCAAAATTAATTAATCGCTTTGTAGATCACAAACACACGGACAAACATTACAAGTCTGTTAAACGCAACTGAAAAAACAACCCACGTATGCTCAATAACACAAAAGACCAGAGACAGAACAACAACTACATATGTCTCATCATAGTCGAGAATTAAATGTCAACTGTTACAAAGTAGGCTTTTAGTTAAAAACTTATTTATGAAGATATTAATAGAATAATAAATGGAAGACTAATGAGGACGAAATAACAAATAAATTTAATTTCAAATAATACTCGGCAACCATCCTGTTATTTATCAAACAAAACTATTTAACAAAGATTGTACAAAATTACAAAACATAAGGCGACACCTAAAATCTGTCAAGAGGGCGCCCGCAGAAACCAAGGTGCTGACCCCTGGCCTATGCTAATGAAACTGAGGCTTGGGACTTTTTTTTTGTCTGTGAATATGAATCATGTTACTCAAGCTCTTGCAAGATATGAAAGTTCTTAAAGTTTAAATTGTAAAAAAGTAATTCATATTTTTCTTATCAGAACTGAGGAGGGACTTAAATTCTACCTCTGAAATTACCCTTGACTCGACCGAAGTACTTGTGACAAATGCAAATATATTTCAGTATTTTAGGTGGAAAAATGGATCATGGAGGGGGCATTTTTATCATATTTACTCATTTGAAAATCAAATTGGCCCATGACAAATTTATAGCACACAATTCTCCTTTAAACAATGTTCCTGCAAATGTTTACAAACAGGAGCTAATAGGCCAGGTCTGACAATAAAAATACAAATATTTAGAATGAAACACTGGCTTCTTATGCTCCAACATTTGTAGTAATTTGATGTAATTAAAAGAGAAACCATACCAAATAACCTTCCTCATTGGAAAATTCAACATAAGCAAATCCTTTGTTTATAGAGTCGCTTCCTTTCTGCATTAATAATCGGACATCTTTTGGTTGATGGGTTGTTTTGCAGAAGTGCTTTGTCAACTCCTCTTTTGTTAAACTGAAAAATAATAATAATCATCATCAGGACTGCTTGCTTGTAAACTGTATTACTAAAAAATGCTGATCAGCTTACCATTGGCTAGGTAGGGCCAATCATTTGGCATACATCTAGCTAATGACTTTTAATGATCTGCACACCAGATAGCCATAACATTATAAAGAATAAACTTTTATTTAGCCTCCCTGTCTTTCGATATTTCATTCTCTAACTTCTCTTTTAATTGTGGCATTCACAGGTGGCTTAATTCAGGACCATAACCAGGAATTTAGTTTTGGAGGCATTCTACCTGCAGCAGCCCATAACAGGAGATGCATGGAATGTTGTTGGCATTGAATCCATCTTGAAGCAGTTCAAAGTGTTTTTTTTAAATATTTTTTCCATATATATAATTTTTTTTACAGATATAGTTAGGATTAGAGGTTTTATGAAATTTATAATACTTTACAAAGTAACTAACAAAAGCACTGAGGAATACAAAAATACATTAATAATAACAACTTTAAGAAGGGGTTTGAACCATTAAACTTAAATGGATTCAAATCCCCATCTCCTTGACATCGGCAATTCAGGAATTGCAAGTGGTTCTTTAGAATATGCGACACTTTAAGTACGATTACTCCAGCCTTATGGATGGATTCATTTTATTTGTATGATGTTGAGTGCTCAGCGTAGTCTCTATATAATGTCACATTTGATAAATTTAATTCCAAGACACGAAGGAATGAAAAGACTCTCTGGATATGTGTATATCATTATATAGTTTAAATAAAATCCCCAAATTCATGCCCGTACATAGACAACCTTGTAGCTAATTTTGAGATGTAGGCTACTCTTTTTATTTGGTAAGTTATTTGTTCCCTTTATATACTATAGACACTGGCTGAAGATGGAGTCTACTGGTGAATGCTATGAAAGGAGTGGTGGATGGAAGGGAATGTAGAAGATACCAGTTAATCGATAACATCAAGTTTGGAGGCCGTTACAGAAGGATGTAGAGGATTGCCGAGGATAGAACACCGTGGAAAGCCAGTATATAATGACCTGCCGCTAGGCAGAAAACTAAATGATGATAGTTTCTAATGTTTCAATTATTTGTTCAGATGGAGTTTTGAAATGATCCTAGATTGTTTTTCAAGCAACTATAAATTTGTAGTATTGGTAAAATGAAACTTTAAACAGAAATCCTTGAGTTTCATTCAAAATTACTAATTTGAATTAGTTTGTTCCTAAAATAATTTTAAATTTTAGAACCAATGCAGCCACAATATATCATCAGAATGTTAATTGTTTGCATGAAAATATACAATATGCTATGGTATGTCCACATATTTATTTCTTTAAATACCAACTAGTGCTGTAACCAGAACCAATAATTATGATTCATGCTGTCATTTTGATGGGACTTGATTGTATGTAACTAGAACAACAGTAGTATTATTGTAAAAACAGCCATCAAGATAAAATCGATGACTATTTTATTTTGTAAATCTAGTCTGTTTATTAACAATTCTTATTTGAAAGGTGTTTTATCTATAAGCTATATGCAGAGCCCTGCAGTTGTGGAGATCGCGATAATTCGCGAATGTTAGATATGGCATTTTTTCTTTCAGATGTTCACATTTCAGGTTACCCTGATTGCAAATATATGCTCAGAATTGTCGTGATAATTCGCGAAATCAGCGTTTTAGCGCGATTTTAAACGATGTCCGCGATAATCGCGATTTAGTCGTGATTTTCGGCATTCGCAATATTTTTCTAGGTATAGTTTAGTAGTAACAGACCGCAGAACCACAATGAAAGTGGATAACATTGTTACCAGCTGCATGTTGCAGTTTGGTGATGTTGAGTAATTATTTTGTATTTTTCTAGCCTAAATTGAGATTTAAAAATATAGTCACAATTTTTGTGAAGTGACAAGATGATTTTTGTGTAATATTTTGTCTTTGTGACTTGTACATACTTTTCCCGGACCAGCTGCCGCTAAATCTTTTTTAATAAGCTGACAGCACATTTTTTTGCGGACTAGTGTTTTTTACCGTTTTGTCCAAACAAAATGTAATTTTTGGTTTTCACTTCAATATGTTTAGTTTACCTGTTTCAAACATTGTCCTGGAAGTCTAGTTTTAACCCAACAAAGTCACCTTAATCACGAAAGTTTGGTAAAAACCACTTTTTTAACGCTTTTGTCTTAATTCGATAATTTCGTCGCAAAAATAGGATTTTTGTAATTCACCGCTTATTCACCACTTTTGGGAAACTTAAAAACGAAATTGGGCTTTTTTATTCACCATAAAAGCAGGGCTCTGGCTATATGGTAGCTAAATTGAATAAAACTTTTAATACTTACGAATAAGGTAGATTTCCAACAAATAAAACATATCGCGAAAGTTTTTCATTTTGTTTTTTTGAATTGTGTACTTCAGATGTATCACCATTTTGTTTTTTAAACTTTTTTTTAGGTTCTTTGTTACTAATCAACTGAGTACCACTTTTGATCTTGTTAGTATTACCTTTGTTTTCAATTTCATCTTCATTTGATGAAACTCTATCAATTTGTTGCGGATGAACTTCATTAGTTTCACTATCATTTTCTTGTTTAATTTGTTTTTTTAACTTGTGCTTCAGCTTCTTCTTCTCTTGTGCAGGGTGTTTCTTAGCAACCTCCGTTGAAATCAAAGATATTGTGGGTTTACAGTCAATATCATTTTCTTGTTTAATTTGTTTTTTTAACATTGTGCTTCAGCTTCTTCTTCTCTTGTGCAAGGTGTTTCTTAGCAACCTCCGTTGAAATAAAAGATATTGTGGGTTTACTGTCAATATTTTTGATATCACCAAGATCTCCACTGGCTAACTTCAATTTCTTTTTATCGAGACGCAATTTACGCTTGGCTGAATTTGTCAGTTTTGGTCCTTCTGGCTTTTTAACTTCTTCAGAAATTGGTGCTGATGCCCTTCTTATCCTACGTAGTCTCCTTTTCATAGATTTTGACAAACTTGAACCGGTGTTACTACCCTTGACTTTCAACAACTGCTTTTCATTTTCAGAAAGTTTCATATTTGTGAAGAATGTCTTCTTTAGGGGAAAAAAAAGCCTGTAGAAAAAAAAAAAAGATTAGGAACTCACATTTCCTTAAATCCATGTTCAGAGAAGTCATAGTTTCTTACTAAAGTAGGTTTTCTGATTAAAAAAAAAACTAAACGGTGTTCTCCCCAGGGTCTTTTTGGCCTGGGTGATTTCAATGACAGCCTGGCTAAAATTTGAGCGATATGCGTGGTACCAATATTGTACTGCCCATTTACCTATGTCAATATTTAACTACAGATATGTCACTCGTAAAGCGAATGAAAGAGCCAGTTGTGTTTCTTTATTTCCCTCCCTTCTTTTCGGTCTTACAGTATCATATTTGTCTAATCAACAGATGAGGTAGAGGTCAAAATGCTAGTCTAGATAAAAACTTATTTCCTAACTTGAGAGCAAGGGTTTTATTTGAGGGTGCAGTTGTTAGTGTTTTAAATGCTAATGTAAAATGGACCTAACTTCTTTTCTCTCATTCTTATTTGTTTGTTCTTTAGATGAATCAACAACTGAGATGAAAGTCAGTCATTCACAGCTCTCCTGCCTTTTCCGAACATGCATTCCTAGTATATTTTGTGTTATGCTAGCGAATTATAATTTACCTCTAAAAGTTTAACATTACGAGTGTAGTAACAGTAACTACTAGTAAGTGATAGCTTCCAAGCAATATTGATGTGTAGCGGACATATGTCTTCATAATTCAAAGTAAAACAAAGGAGAGTTGGGTGAAGAAAAGGATGAGGGTTGGTCGGGAAGTTGATGAGTGGTAGGTGGGGAAGGGAGGGGCAAGAAACTACCGTTAGCATAGTGACAAGCTGAGTATAATAATTCTGCAAGCTAGTACACAACATTAAATTTTGTCAACGATTACACATGTAGTTTTTCTTGGTCTCAATACAGGCGCACAAATATAATAATCTCAATAAAATAACATAAAACCCACAATAAGTAAGAAGTTAAAGTAGAAAACAACACTCTTAAGTTTTTGTAAGAAAAATTAATATACAAAAACAAAAGAGACAGTTATTTTCAACAAGGATATTGCGGAGATGGGTCCATCTTGTGAAATACAGTCTGTTTCAAATAAAAAATGTGCTTCTCAACATCATTTAACAGGTGTAAACAGTGACTGGTTTCAAACATTTATTTGGTTGGTGTTAAAAGATAATGAAATGATGTGTTCCACGTGAATTAAATACGAAAAGAAATTACCCATAAACAAGGAAGTGACTTTGAAGACCATAACATTTTAAAGACTTTGAAAAGAAAGTTTAATTGACCATGAACAAAGTAAGTTACACACTAATTCCTGTTCAGATATAATTAAAAACCTTGTACTTGAAGAAACCAGATTAGGACAAATTGAAGAATCAATTTCAGTTTTGAATAACTTGCAGAGAGATGCTTTTGTGGTAGCTTTAAGATCTATGTATTGGTTGGCAAAAAATGAAAATACCACACACTACATTGTATGAAACACTGCTTGAGCATTGATAAGCAATGATCGTCTGGCTCTTGCTAGTGCTCAAGCAGCCATTGAACTGCCTTATTTAATAAAATTTAATGATATATTAATAATAATATTTAGCACCGCGTCTTACTACCCGTTCGGGTTATACGCTTAAGTACTAATTACTCTAATGGATTAGGAATTGGGAAGGTTGAATTTAGAGGAAGCGAACCCGCATTTGCGTGGAGGGAGAGTGGAAAACCATTTAGGAAAAACCACCCCCAGTTCACCCGACCGAGATTCGAACCTCGATCTCCCCGTCCTCGGCGGTCGAGCTCAATTAATGATATATTAAGACAACTGTTTTTCTTCTTCCAAAATTCCTTTTTTTTAGGTTGGCTGGTTTAACTGAAATCCATAAAAATACTGAACAGTACTCAGATTAAACTTAAAATGGCTAGTGACACTAGGTCTATTGACTTTTCTGTAGAATCTTTAAGAAAATCCTTATTGAGTATCATTGCTGCACTTGAAAGAGAGGCCACCAAACGAAATGACATCGCAGATGAAGGTTTAAACAAATAGATGAGGAAATACAGTTTTGTAGCTCCACTAATGATGCTTTCAGATGTGCTACCTCATCTGTCTAAATTGCTTTAAGTATGTCAAAGGCAAGATGCTAATTTAACAGAAATAGACTCAATCTTAGAAGCCACAAAACTATGCATTATGGAATTAAAAGACACGGCTGTTAATCATTTTAAAAGTCTTCATCTCTATCTTGCAGGTGAATTGTCATACCTTCGTAATGCTTGTTCAGATGGTAATGTTAACACTTATACGACTAACACCCATAAATACATACACACAGTTGTTAACCACCTAGAAATAAGATTTCCAGATATGCCAATCATTTACAGTCCTGTTTTTCAAAAGTTTTCAATCCAGAGAGCCATGATCAAAATGAGGCTTCTGACATTATTTTAGCAAATTATTCTAAAAATGGGAATCCTGCAATCTTAAATGAAGAAAATAGTAAACTAGAATAGGCAGATGCATCAAGAATGTTTAAAGAACAGTCATATAAAAATCTAGATTCAAAACAAATAATGCTTAAATTTTCAACAACATCTGAGATCAAAGAATCTTTATCCAACTTAGACAAACTAGCTACCATTGGATTAGCTATACCTGTAAGCACAGCTGAATGTGAAAGAGTATTTTCTACTCTAAAACAAATAAAAACCTGTTTAAGGAATTGCATGAAGCAGAACACAATAAATAATCTGATGCTGATTTCACTAGAAGGACCAGATCCGACTTTGACTATAAAAAAGGTGCAGACATCTGGGCCTCTATGAAGAAGCTAAGAATTAATGTCTAAAGTGTTAATCTTTAGTTAAAACAACAAATAGGAACTAACATATTAGAAAAATCAATTAAATTCTAATATAAAAATTAATTTGTTACTAAAACATTCTACTTTTTAAATACAAGGTAACTTTATTGTTAAATCAATTTTTTTATGAATGTGTATTGAAGTTTTTATTTTAAAAATATAAATAAAATATTGTAAGGTGTTACAATGCCTCCGCCCGGCAACTTTATAATGCCTCCGCCCGGCTACTTTATAACGCCACCCATTTGGCAAAATTTTCTGGGGAGAACCCTGCTAAAGAAGAAGCAGCATATAAGAATGAATTTTTTTTGTAGCCAACTTGAAAAATAAAGCTTTTTAAAAAAAAATGTGTGGAAATTTATTTGTTTAGATGCTTTTAATTAATGAACTAGGGTATATAATTTATTTGTTTGGACGCTTTTAATTAATGAACTAAGGTATATAAATTATATAATTAGATTGAAAAAATCTAAACATATTTCTTAAAACTTTCCTTAAATATATTATTAAATCCTCAAATAACCCGTGAAAGTGACCATTTAAAAGCCTTTGGCTAATTATTGGATGCATCCAATGCTATTTTTTGCACCAAGCTTTCCTGATGCCTTAAGACAGCCTCTGTGGAGTCCATTGTGTAGGGAAGGAAAAATCACCAATACAGTATTTTTTATTTATTTATTTAGCACCGGGTCTTACTACCCGTTCGGGTTATACACTTAAGTACTAATTACGCTAATTGGTTAGGAATTGGAAAGGTTGAGTATAAAGAAAGTGAACCCGCATTTGCGTGGAGGGAGAGTGTAAAACCATTTAGGAAAACCACCCCCAGTTCACCCGGCTGAGATTCGAACCTCGATCTCCCCGTCCTCGGCAGTCGAGCTCAACACGACTAGAGCGTTAGCTAACTACGCCACCGAGGCGGGTACCAATACAGTAAATTATTTAGTTGCCAGTGCATGCATAGCTTAAGCGTAGTTATGCATGAATGGTTTAAAAGTTATGTTAATGAAAAACAGCAATATTCTCCAACAAATAATCATGAGCATATTATGCAAAATGTCACTTGTGGAGTCCCAGAAGGTTATGTTATTGGACCTATTCTTTTTATGATAGGCCTATATACTAATGAAATTTTTTCAGGTAAATTATGAGGGTCATTTGGAGTTTAAGAACAGCTACTAGACAGTTTTTTTTAACATCAACTAGACATATTGTCTTTTGGTGTGCTTTGGTTTTAATCTAAAACTCTCTTTTTAACAAGATGCAGTAAAGAATAATTTAAAAATTAAAAGTAGAATTATGTGACGACGGCCAAATCTTTAGCTTTGACTTCTCTTCGCATGTTTCACACTTTACATTTTAAAAAATTACCAGTATACACCCCTAATGTGTATTATTATAAACTCTCCTGAGGAAAGTAGCCTACCCATCTTAGAGTGAAGCGTCTTGAAACAAATTTAGAATTCTACATTACTTTTTATTTGTATTTTCATATATAAAAATATTCACTATTTACCAAACATTTGTTTTTTCCCATTACTGTCAGATATATCTTTTCTTTTATTAATAAGAAATGGGTTACAAAAAAATTAGAATACTATAAATGTGTGTGTGTAGGTTTTTAATTTAGACTTCACGTGGCAGGGGAGATTGTCGGGGCCACGTCGAATTATCATTGGCGGGTCTGTGAGATGGAAAAGGTTGGGCACCACTAATGTTGTCTCATACGATTTTTTTTATTTCCAAAATATCAACATTTTATTATTAAACATAGGCCTACTGAATCAATTTCATACAGTGAATTAATACATAAATAAAAAAATATTATTTTGACAAAATTAAAATAATGATTTGCCTAAGAAAAAGTATGTTTAGCTATGTTTCTCACAAAAGTGCCAATCTGAGTTCGAGCCAAATAATTGTTTTTAAAACAAGCAATAATTGTCTAAACTGACCACATTTCACCTATCAAGCTTATCATAGAAACTCTTGCAAATGAAGCTACATGATGTAACCTCACACAAGAGTCCATACAAACTAAAGTGATTAAAACTGACATAGGCCTACCAGTTTGATGAAATCACAGATATAAAAACCCAAAATAATGTTTAAAATAAATTATTAGCCTATGATACAAACCAAACTTTCTAACCTTACATAATTCATATAAGTTATTATGGTTCTTAACCAAGCTAACTTAAACTAACCTTTCATGTGTCAATGAATTATAATTTCAAATAATATGGATCAGATAAGCAATTTAATGTTTACAGGAAAAGATGATGTCATACGAAAAAGGATCATGTGTCAACATTATGAAGTAAATAATATAAATCAACACAAAAGTTTGTCTACATTCATGGTGTCTACTCAACTTGACCAATGAAATTCCCGACTTTTCCCCTGATTTCTCCTGATCATTTCCTAAAATTCCCGACTAAAAAGTATGTCACATCCTTCTAATTCCCCCCCTCATTTTTCTATTAATCTTTTTTCATGAATAATTATAAGTTTTAAAATTTAAATAAACACATTTTTTTAAATTGTATTAACATTGTTTGTTAGGAATTATAAAATTTATTACACAGCTATAAAAAAAACTGCAGTTTGAATAACATTATTATTTACTGTTTTAATAATTATTATATTTCATATTTTGAGTAAAACCACATTTTCCCAGATTTTTATTGTAATTTACCAAATTCCCGGCTTATTCCCGTTTTTTCTAGATCACTTCAAATTCCCGTCTTCCCTGATTTTCCCGGATGATAGACACCCTGACATTTATGTTTATCTTGTGATTTTAGTGAGTTTTGTTTCAAATAAGCAATTATTCAAAATTATCTAACTTTATAAATCTTTGTATTATTTGATTCATAGTTTTCTTAAGTATGTAATAATATTAAAATAGTAGACATATATTGTAACAATACAGATAAAATAATTTTCATGTTTCCTATGTATACATAAGGTTCTGTTACCCATTTTTGTAGGGATACATCTCAAAGAATACAATCATGTTAGTGACATTCAGGCTGTATCCGAATAGTCTACTCCACGCGTCATCGACACTTGACGTTCACTCGATAGTTGCATTGACAATCACGTGATTAAGTGTAGAACCGTCCGAATAGTTACAAAGTGTGCCAATGCACGCTTTACAAGCCCTTGAGACCAAAGGTGACAGCAAGTTACCCTCGACACGCCGTCAATGCGGAGTTTGACTGGCAACTGTTTAATTTTTTATCTGCTAGAGTAATGTGATCTGCAATAAAGTATTTTAACTATACCGGATGCGTATAACCCGAACGGGTAGTAAGACGCGGTGCTAATAATAATAATAATAATAACTATACCGGTACTGCTTTTGTTGTAGAGTTTTTTGTTGTGTTGGAAATGTTTAGTGAAAAGAAGTGGGAATGGATATTAAAAGGTTGAATTTGTTTTCATTCCCTGCTGATAGATGGTGGTAAAATTTTTTTTATTATTATTATTATTATTATTATTATTAGCACCGCATCTTACTACCCATTCAGGTTATACTCACTTATGCTAATGTGTAATGGTAGGGTGATTGTGAGATGAAATGGAGGACCTACAGTTTGACGTGGAATCCGAACCACGGTGGAGGCCTGGCAATTCCTCACATTCTGTGTTTAAAATAGTTTCTAAGATCACTGGTAGGAAGCAGCACTGCGGACTCAAGGGCGTGTAAGGGGTAATTTACCATTTGGAATGTCTTTTGCAGTCTTCTCAAGTGCGTGTAAATTGTAAATTTATAAGTCTGCATCAACTCAAGTGTAATTGACTATTCGGATACAGTCTCAATGTATAGTCACGTCTATATTGTCTGTAAGCTCTGTTCATTGCTCTTTAATAATCCTTAGCAATTCTAATTGTGAATAAATAGGCCCTATACAATCTGTATACATTGTCATCACGTGACTGTGCTTACACATGATAAAGTTAGATACTTCTTGAATAAAACACTTAAGAAAATCGTCTACTGCAAGGAGCTAGCAAAGAGGAGATTGTGTCATTTGAATTGAAAGAAACACGTGCTAACATATTATTTCAGAAAATAATTAGGACCAACGTACCTTGTTTAGACCAAAAACCTTCCACTGCTCGTTAGCGAAAGCTTGCGTTTTTATACCTTTTTGATAAGTTAATGTTTATATATATCAACAAAATTAAAAGAGGTCTCTACTAAATATAATAATAGAAAAATTGTCGACTGCCATCATAGATAATAAAGGACTGATATATTGAAAACAATCGAGCGGGCTGAAAAGCTTCACATCCACAATAAACTAACCGTTTTTAACCAACATTACAAAAATTAATAGAACCAACAATTGAATATGGTTCAAAATATTGCAAAATAAATTATAAAATAAGTAATTAATAGATCAATACCTTTACAAATCATTATTAATATAAATAATCATACAAATAAGATCATTTTTTTAATCTTAAGTATAAAAATGTGATTCTTGCGCAAAATTAAAGAAAATACGATATTTAGAGAACATAACCTCAATAGAATCGCCAAGTTTAAGGTGTCACAGTTTCTATATTTGAAATTGCGGCACGAGCACACTTGGTGGTATAGGTAGTACTAGGTACCTACAACAACCCTACATAGTCGTGGAACCTGGATCCTCTGGAAATTTTGAGATATTTGACTTTGAACTTACCTCTTATAGGGCTTTTTGCATTTCTGAGGTAAGTTCAAAGTCAAATATCTCAAAATTTCCAGAGGATCCAGGTTCCACGACTATGTAGGGTTGTTGTAGGTACCTAGTACTACCTATACCACCAAGTGTGCTCGTGCCGCAATTTCAAATATAGAAACTGTGGCACCTTAAACTTGGCGATCTTATAGGGCTTTTTGCAGGTCTGAGGTAAGTTCAAAGTCAAATATCTCAAAATTTCCAGAGGATCCAGGTTCCACGACTATGTAGGGTTGTTGTAGGTACTTAGTACTACCTATACCACCAAGTGTGCTCGTGCCGCAATTTCAAATATAGAAACTGTGGCACCTTAAACTTGGCGATCTTATAGGGCTTTTTGCAGGTCTGAGGTAAGTTCAAAGTCAAATATCTCAAAATTTCCAGAGGATCCAGGTTCCACGACTATGTAGGGTTGTTGTAGGTACCTAGTACTACCTATACCACCAAGTGTGCTCGTGCCGCAATTTCAAATATAGAAACTGTGGCACCTTAAACTTGGCGATCTTATAGGGCTTTTTGCAGGTCTGAGGTAAGTTCAAAGTCAAATATCTCAAAATTTCCAGAGGATCCAGGTTCCACGACTATGTAGGGTTGTTTTAGGTACCTAGTACTACCTATACCACCAAGTGTGCTCGTGCCGCAATTTCAAATATAGAAACTGTGGCACCTTAAACTCGACGATTTTATGTGGAGTTTTAATTTGAGGTTATGTTTTGAATATATGTTTACTTCCTTCAAGTTTTAGTTAGGAACCTCTTTTTCATGTGGCATATTTAAATATTGTTCCAATTTAAATGGTATTTTGTACTAATCATGTGTTTCAAACTCATTTATTAATTATTTACTTATTTTTAATTTGGTTATATCTGGTTATTATTACTTATGTTGTCACCCTGCTCATATCCTCTTTTCCACCAGAATAAACGTTTATGAGGTTGTGGAAAAGTTCAGTCCGCTTAAACATGGAAATCACAGATAAAAATTAAATTTATTAGATGAACCCAGACCTGGATCCCTAATTATGAAACGTGCGAATAGCGATTCCCTAGCGTATTTCTCTCATCTCGCACACAATCTCGCAATGCAAACCCCTAATTTTGAAATTTCTGCACTGCGAAAACTGACGTCACACTACCAAATAACCAGCGTATTCTACTCACCATACTCCCACCGTGCGAGACAGGCCATGTTTATGACTTTCATTGATCTTTATAATATAACTGGATGGACAAACACATACACATTGCCAAGGACCAAAGCATGACGTTCAAGTTTATTTTCTTCTACACTGTGGGGGGACTGATTTAACAGTTTCTTTCAATGTTCTTATGCGAAAACATGTCTCTTATGAATAAAAGTGTTATTGTTTTAAAATAGTGAAGTCTTATAGCACACTTTCCTGAAGAAACGTTTACGTTAAGGAATATACAATTCAGTAATACAAGTAATACTGTACAAATAAGAACAAAAGCTTTAACATATTTAAATATGTATTTATCATCAATGTTGTCTACAGTATATCAGAACTACACTTATATTTAAAGTGGGTTATTAGTTTGTATATTGGTTTCGGAAACCATATTAAATTGAAATTTCCATAAATATAATGAATAAGATATCTTAAAACTTGATTACATTTGTTTGATTGGCAAAATTAGTGTAATTACAATACATTCAAACTATCACTTAGGCTATAGGCTTGTAGAAAGTATTATTGTGTTACCATTTTATTTTTAAAAGTTTGCTCATATCTTGTATATTGATTTCAGAAACCATATCATGTTGAAAGTTTGGTAACTATAATGAAACGAGCAAGTTAAAAACTGTATTACATTTGTTTAAATTACAAACTTTGTGTAGAAGTCGCGTTAAAATTATAATTTAGGTTATAGGCATGTAGGAAGTACGATATTTACTAAACCCTGATTTTAGTAATAATCCTAATCTGTAAGACTTTATTTCGTACCAGAATACTATCATACATATAATATTTTGGTAGGATAAACGGCCATTTAGAACGAAAGTAGAAATTTTCGTATGGAAGGTCTTTTATCCTAACTAATTACAACCATCGGGCAGTATTCTGGTACGAGATAAGACCTTATAAGTGAGATTCCTTCAAAAATCATCGTATATATTAGGCTACATTAACTTATTTAAGGAAAAAACTAGCCAGTTTTGAACTTTTTTATGCTCTTCAAAGATTTTACTAACATATTTATTTCATTTAACTAATCACACATTGATGTATTTCATATATATAATCAAATTAATGAACGATGTCAAAATGCCACATTGTCTTGTATGGGTGTAAGAGAGAAAGATATACCCGAAGATTTTCTTCTCTTTTACACAATGTTATGCAGACGACAGCTTGAAAATTTCAGCCGCAGATGTCCATTCAGTTAAATTATAGAGATCAATGGTGACTGTCGAGTAGGCAATAAAATAAAAAAATGGATGCCATACCCCTCTTCAGTTGTAGCTTTCTGAGAGTGATTTTGTTGAAATAAACCTGCCACTGTACAAAATAGGTTTACAGAAGAAAAAATAAGATTGCTTTGTACACTTTATGAAATCCTTCAATAAAAATATTTGTTTGGGTGAAAACATAATAATATACTCTAATTTTTTTCAAATTTATTTAACCATCAATTTGGCTAAGTCGTAGAATGCCGTTCTGATAATTTAGATTTCGCGTCCTATCATCTCTATTTTTTTTTAATTTATCAGACTTTAAACTTTAATCTTAAATTATTGTATTAGTAAGCATATAATTTGTTTTAAATATTTTTATAGATATATACAAGGTATTTGAGCCTACTTAGACTAACATAATAGTCCGTAAAATAGTATAAAAAGGTAGTAAATTAAAAACTGTAGGGCTACATTAATTTGGAAATTTTGTATGTAGATGATTATTTAAAAATTAAATTTTGGGTTTTATGACATAAAAATGTACACATTTAAAAATAAGGCTAAGCAAGCTAATTATTATTCGCACAGTAAAAATCTTTAGGTCATATTTGTGTTTTAAAAATAGTTGCGAAAGTAAAATAATATATTACTGAATTCTAATTACTAAAAAGTGATTTAAATTCAGATAAAAAATAAAAATATATCGGGGTGGGACCGATCTATTGAACATCAGAGTTTCAGTCTAGCACGCTATCTAGTGTGCTAAAGTGGATATTGAATTGATGACGGTTTTACTTCTAGTAAAATAAATTGAGAAAATTTTTGAACAATTGAATAAATTATACACAACAATCAAATTTTTTTACTTCTGTAAACCTATTTTGTACAATGGTAGGTTAATAATTCAACAAAATAACGCTCAAAAGGTTGCAACCGATGAGGGGGATAGCATCCATTTTGTTATATTATACTATACTCGACAGACAAGCCTTGTCTCTACGGTGTGAGGCTGACGAGTAGAATCCACTCGCTATTCGATCGTGGGATGTCAGTTTTTGCAGCGTAGTCGTTTCAAAATTAGGGGTTCGTGAGATTGTGTGTGAGATTAGAGAAATACGCTAGCGACTCGCTATTCGCACATTTAAAAATTAGGGATCCTGACTCGCAACAGTGACTAAACAACTGAATCAAGAATATTTTAATCAATCTATCTCAATAATTTTAATCCAGGGTGGGACTTTTTTTTAACACATGTGTAGACGATATCGAGATTACTGACATACTTTCCCGTAATGTATAAGACATTAACAGCTTTTCTCATATAAGGACAATTATTTTGCAAAGTAGTACTTGTTCGATACGCTATATCATCATAAATTAATCAATCAGAACATTAATGACTTATAGGAATGTTTAAAGCCACCCATAATTTCTGAGTATATAATACTAAAAATGCCCTTCCTTTAACTCATCTCACTACCCCTCCCCGAGAAAAAAAAGCCGGTATTACTAAAGAGGTTCGTATCATTCAGATTGTTCAAACGTTTAGGTTATAACGTTGAGGAGTTGAGCGATGTGAAATACGGAGATGGCTATTTACAATACAGCATCAAAAATTATGACGAGAGCGTCTTTGTGGAAACATGTGATTCTACTACCGGTATTCAATTTCTAGGTGTGTATTGCACTGGAACATGGGAACTTGGCCAGACTATGGAGAGTAGCAATGTAAAGTGCAATGTGAATCGTCTAAATAGTGGACACAAACCCGAGATCCTTAGAAAACCAGATGTTCAGGAATCATCAGAATTGCCTGATTACGAAGATGATTATGATCAAGATTACATTGACGAAGAGGAAAAAAGACGCATATTATCTTACCTTTGTATGTGAGCTTAATCAAGAAACTCTTTCACTTTAAAAAAGAGTTTAGAAATACACTCTGTAAAAAAAAAAAATATATATATATATATAAATATATTTCGTGTTTGTATTTTATAGTCTTAATGTTTACCTCAAATATTTTCATTATAATTTTTTTAATCTATCAATTGTAACACATGGAGTATAAAGTAAATTATTATATATTTACCGTACATCAAGCCACCATTCTGTATTGTACCTCTAAATCGTATACTTAATCATGTAATAATGTTGTTTGATCTCATTACTTATTATTTTTGTCTATAATCTGCCAATTTCATTTTATCTTGTGTTTTTATAGTTTTGTTTATTACCGCCAGTTACACTTCTTTTTTAGTTATATTGTTTGTCTATAATCCCGCCAATTGTATTCTTATTAGGTATAGTTATAGTTGTGTTTTTCTATATCCTGCCAAATGTATTTTTATATGTATAACTTCCAACAACGAGCCAGTAAAGCTCATAGAAACACTGTTAAAAAACTTGTTAAGGGTAATCAAACAAATTCCAGGGAGAGTTTGAACTTCGCCACTCTACGCCCCTGTTTTTTAGTTAATACTATTAACATTACTGCTCATTATTAAGTTTATTAAGTTAAAACCTTTAAACTAAGGTTCATTGATGCTTTTCCCCATTTAGACAATTATTTTTTAAGATTTATTCCTGCTTTTTACTACTAGATACTGTTTGAAGAAAGATTTATTTTAGTGATAATTTGCTGCTAGCCCTGCTTAATGTTGTCACGAAATATCCTCTCATCGGGATCCCAAGCAGGTGGAGCTGAAATGGTAGCCCTGGATATTTTAAGGGCATGGCTGTTGAATAAATTCCCACTAATTTGACATTTAGTGAATGCAGCGGAAATGGGGGAAAGTGGCGAGGCTAGGAGGCTAAATTGGCTTTCGTCACCAAATCCATCCATTTCCTTCCAAAAGACGGCCATTGGATTCTTTATCTCAACCAGTGGTCTACCCGCGACCCGCAGGCCACTTTCAGCACACCGAGTAATTTTATGCGGCCCACGGACCAATTTTACATACAACAATTTTTCTGTTTGAAAATTCTGTAAAATATTTTTTTAGTATTAAAACTCTAATCTGGGAATTATCGCGATGCTTATGCAGCATGTGGCAACACCGAGACCCAAAACCTCTAAATGGGAATCCTCGCGATACTTTTGCAGCACGTGACAACACTGAAATTCAAGGTCAAACATCTGGCTGACTTCCAGCTACCCTCTCTCCCTCCCCTCTCAGTACGCGTCGGCCTTTTGTGGTGTGGTGTTGTTTGTATTTTGTTTGGTACATTCTTTTTTGTATTCAGTTTGCTTAACAATGGCTGCAAGCACCAGAAAAAGCCGAAAAATCAGGGAAGTGGTAAGGGTGTTCAATGAGAAGAGGATGGACTTGTATTTTTTTTGTAAATATTAATGAGAAACCAGTTTGTTTACTTTGTAATGAAACGGTAGCGGTGTTGAAGGAATACAGTTTAAATTGGCAATATGACTCTGTTAAAGGACAACTGACATAAGATAAAGTGGCTGATTTGAAGAAAAAACTGCAATGTCAACAAACGTCATTTAAGAAGCAAAATATTGAAAATGAATTAAGTGTTAGGACAAGTTATATTATAGCTGAGAGAATAGCTTTGAAATCAAAGCCATTTACAGATGGTGAATTTGTAAAGGAGTGTATGTATTCGGCAGCTGAAGTTCTGTGTCCATCACAAAAACATTTATTTTCAAAAGTTAGCTTGTCAGGAGTAACTGTGGCCAGAAGGATGGAAGAATTAGCCAGCGATATTAAGAATACACTTAAAGAACGTGCTTCTCAGTTTGTGTTTTTTTCATAGACCTCAATGGAGTACTGACATTACAGACACTGCCCAGTTGGCTATTTTTACTAGGGGAATTCCCAATAACTTTACCATAACAGAATAAATGTCCGCTCTTTTTCCAATTAGAGGCACTACTAAGGGCAGTGATATTTTTAATGCTGTCTCTTCAACTTTGGAGCGATACGATCTACAGTTGAGCAATCTCTCCGGAGTAGTTATTGACGGAGCTCCTGCAATGGTAGAGAATAATAAAGATGTTGTGGCACTAATACGAAAAATATTTAGTACTGCTACGTGTCAAAATGGCAAATTCATACAATATCATTGAATTATACACCAAGAAAACTTGTGCGCTAAAAGTGTGTGCTTCAAAGATGTTATGAAAGATATAACAAAAATAGTGAACCTCATCAGATTCCAAGGTTTAAACCACAGGGCATTTAATACATTCTTTAAGGATATGGACTCAGAGTACGGTTATGTAATCTTCTACACAGAGGTTCGCTGGCTCAGTAGAGGTAAGGTACTGAAGAGAGTTTTTGACCTGAAAGAAGAAATTCGTGAATTCATGGCAAGTAAGGGCAAGCCTGTTCATCAGTTCAACGACCCTGAATGGATGGCTTATTTTGCATAACATCTTAAAGATATTTCTATGCACCTAAACGACCTGAACATACGACTACAAGGTAAGAACAGTTTGGTACATAAGCTCTTTGACCAAGTTAAGGCATTTGAAAAAAAAACTTCGTCTTTGGGACGTTAAACTACAAAAAGGTGAATTAGCACACTTCACAACACTATCCCAATGTGAAGTTCGTAATAACGAAAAATACATTACTGCACTCACTGATCTAAGGTCCGATTTTGATACGCGTTTCCAAGATTTCAAATGCAATGAAAAATTGTTCAACATATTTTCCACTCCATTTAGTGTTGATGTTGAGGACGTGCCGAGCAATGTGCAAATGGAGCTTATTGAGTTGCAGTGTAATGCAGATAAAAAAGAGAAATATATGAATGTAGATCTTTTTACCTTTTACTCAAAATATGTTGATGAAAAACAATCAAATCTCCGAATTCATCTCTGTTCACAGCATCATTCTTTGACAGTACCTACAGCTGTGAACAACTTTTATCAAGGATGAACATTGTGAAGTCGAAATTGAGGAACCAACTGACTGACGCCCACCCTTAGAATTAGTAAAGCTGGCATTAAAGCCACTATTGAAAAATTAGTTAAGAAAAAGCAGTGCCAAGTGTCACATTAAAATTAAACCCGAAAACCTTTTTAACAACATCTTTTTATATGGGTAAAAATTTATTTTCGATGGAATAAACTTAGTTTTAAACGTTAATCTTCACATTTTTATTATGATTTGTTTTAGATTTTAGGTTATTTTAACAGTATGGCCAAATTACTTTGGGTGCAACTTTACACACATGAAATTGAAATATTAGATTATGTGTGACATGTCTTATGTAAGGTGTGGCCCGCAACAATTTAGCTGGGGAAAAAGTGGCCTTTGATTCAAAAAAGGTTAAGGATCACTGATCTAGATATCTCTACAAATCCGCTTAAGGGGCCACTGAAGTTTCTGTCCCATAAATTATCCCACTGCTATAAGTATTAGCAATAAATATAACTAAAACAAACAAATCACATTAACTGCGTAGGTAAAATTTCCTTAGAGCTCCAAAACCCAGCATATTCTAACCGTGAAACACAATAATTGCCTAGTATGTATTGTTCTACTTTGAGTTTACAGGGAAAACTGGGATACGGTAAATTAATAATATAATCGAGATATCGTCTCATAGGTATATTGGAGGCATACTTTACACTGGTGATTCACTTGGGGTGATCCTGGGCTATTAATGAAACTCTTTATTTTAGGCGTTGATTTCCTAATTTTCCACATGTTTAGCCTTACAAACATCCACCTGCATCCAAATTAGGCCAGACGTGAGGACGCCAACTAGCTCATAGTTTCGCGCAATTTAACGAATTACTGGTGAAAGATAAAACTTCTCTAATCACGAACACGAATAGAATTTACTTTGTAACACCAGAATACATCTAAATTAATGTTTACAATAACACAGGTGAATTTAAATATGCTTCGGGAAATAGACTGGACAACAAGCATTCTCAACCATCTTTCCTGCCCCACGCTCTCTGGCAGACTCTGGCCAAGGGTTGAGGAAAAGTTATTAAACGGTCGTTTAACTCTCAAGAACTTGACTAAGCTTTGCGAAAGTCCACATAAATGTCAGCAACGTCTAGGCTCAGAAATTGAGATACTTTTTCCCGCCACTTTTCCTAGCAGCTAACAGTGTAGGAATAAAAGTCACAACTTTAAATAGTTTATAAATTAAACTAGTTAAAAAAAAATTCCGGCAAGGAATACTTTGAATAGCTTTTAGAATCATCTTAATTTTTAAAATTTTCAAAGTGCTGACCCCTCTTCTAGGTGAGTCAATTTTTCTTGGAACATTTTCCTGGAAATAATTCTTGGACAGTGGACTTCCCTTTTATTTGTAGGGGAAAAGTATTTATTTTTCTAACTGCCCCTTTTCCTCTATAAAAATAGGGGTTCTTTTTTTCAAGTAAAAGGGTTGAATTGTCCCTGTTTGTGGGAAAGAAATCATAATATTAAACCTACCACGACACACGTTAAAAGTGCCCCTTAAGTTACAAATTGGAAAAAAGCTTTGATACTTTAAATCTAAACTAGGCTCACTTATATTATCGTAATCGCTGCCCTTGACAATTATATTTACTAGTCCTAAGAAGTACATTTGATAGGGTGAAATCTTATCTTTTACAATAAAATAATGGATGATCAGGGAAAATGTATTGAAATAATAAATAAGCTGAAATATTAATTTGATGTTTATTTTACATACCAACTACAACGCAATTTTCAATTAGAAATGAAATAATTTTAATAAGTTTATTTGTCTAGCTATTTAAATTATTAGAATTCAGATTCATCTCTTTCTATGTTGTTTTGGACCCATCTTGATTTTCAAAGATCTCTTTGCACGCCTTCCATGCTGCTCATTGTCTAACTAGGTACACTAACATAATTCTACGCCATTTCCGTTCTTTAGAACCTGCTCCTCTTCTTGTTAGTGCCGGTGTGCTGTTAAATTTATTGATTATATTAAATTTTCGCAGTTCAAAAGGTAAGTGGACGTATTTTGAGCTTATAAATTACTTCACATCATCTGAATTAGTTTATTTAGCAATTTTATAAATGTATTATAGTGGTTTAATCATGTCATATATGAAACTTAGTTTAAATGCGTCGTTGCAGATGCCGCCATTGCCCACACGTGGTACTTATTTTTATATAATTCTTTTATAACATTCACAATATTATTATGATATACTTAAATTTTGAGTTTAGTTTATCATGCTAAATATGAATATATTAATGCATTATAACTACTTAAATCTATATTTAGTAGAAGTTTGGTGTACAATCTTTGTATTAGATTTAAAGGAGTTATACTACCCATGAGATAGATTGCCAATTTTGGAATCGCATAGTTTTAAGAGAAAAAGATAAATTAAGAATTAATTCGACAAATGAATAGATTATAGGCCGAGATTTACAAGCATGCTTTTTTTTATCGGGGTAATACACTTTTAAACATCTATACATTAGCCCGGTCAGTTGTAAATCTTATCCTCTATTACATACCAACTTAGCTTGAATTATTTGTTTCAATTTATTCTTTGAGACTTCTCATAATCGAGGGAAACTGGCAGTTTCTAAATAGCCCAAGACACTGAAGCAAAACCTGCTTGAAAATTACATTGTCCTTCATGGTTAAACATAATTTTTGATAGTCTGAATATTTTACATATTTTATAGGCTTTTATTTTTATCAGAACTTTTGATGCTGAATTCCTGAAAAAGTTGTTTTACATGTTGAACATAATGTTTTCAGGTGATGTTCCTATTCTTATGTAGGCTACTTATCAAAATATGCCATGCTCTCAAACAAATTAAAGACAACTTTGAAAACACCCAAATAATTTTTATTATTTTTAAAACTGTTCTGTTCTAGGCAATTTTTTTTATCAGACCTTTAACAAATAACTTGTTATTAAACTAAACTAAGCTATATGGAAACTATGATTAAATTATTATTGAGTTGATTATGTGTAAACTTATTAAGTTTCACCAAAAGAATAAATTATATTAAAATTTAATGAAGGCCAATCATATTAATGCAGGGATCATGATCAACTTTTATTTAATGTAACATTCACTTTAGATTCACTAAACTTACTAAAACAGATGTGTGATCATAATTCATGTAACTTAACGTAACAACTCGAGCCAAGCATCTGCAATAAGAGATGGTTACTGCCACAGGGTGTCTACCATCCGGGAAAATCAGGGAAAACGGGAATTAGCCAGGAATTTGAAGTGATCGGGAAAAAACGGGAATGTCGGGAATTTGGTAAATTACAATGAAAATCTGGGAAAATGTTGTTTTACTCAAAATATGAAATATAATGATCATTAAATCAGTAAATTATAATGATCATTAAATCAGTAAATTATAATGTGATTCAAACTGTCATTTTTTTTTGTTTCTAGCTATGTAATATATGTTTAATTCATAGTAAACAATGTTAGTACAATTTTTAAAAAAAATGTTTATTTAAATTTTTAAGAATATTATTATTCATAGCAAAATATTAATATAAAAACAAGGGGGGAGGGGAGGCGAGTTAGAAGGATGTGACATACTTTTTAGTCGGGAATTTTAGGAAATTATCTGGGGAAATTAGGGAAAAGGTAGGGGATTTCATTGGTCGAGTTGAGTAGACACCATGTGCCAACTTTTTCTAAATCTATTTTTATTTTTTGCACAGTTGTATTAAGAGAGTTAAAACCAATTTTTATCTTTGCTAAGCCTCACTGTTTGAGATAAAGGTCCCTAGATGACGCTTGGAACACCTAGATTTTTGCGATAGAAAGCATATGATTTTTTCCCAACTAAGAAAATTCAATAATATGAAAACCACCGTACTCAGAAGAAAATTCTGTTTTGTTTCGGGTTTTTTTAAATTAAATTTTCTGATGTGTTTATGAAATTTTATTGAGGATCAAAGTAAATCAATGAAATTTTTATTTTCTCTATTTTGAGCCAAATTTTCACTGGGAAGTACAAAAGTCTTAACTTATTTCATCGTGCAAGAACCATCTTACATAAGGTGAGAAAACGGGAGTATCTCGAGCCCTTCCAAGATTTTTTGACCGATGAAAATTGGAAATTTTTAATTTTTCTGTTTTTTGAATAGGCAAGCTAGGCTCCATTGGGGGGCAGAGTAAAAATTTGAATTTCATACCAAATTTTGATTAGGATTGAGTGGGGCACTTTGGTACACTTTAAATATATTTTACAATATAAAAAAAGAAAAAGCTTGCACTGAATTTTAATACATTAAAGCGGGGTTTCCACATGCAATGATTATTGGCGCCAGTTTAGTGGCATATGGAAACATGTAAATTCAATTGGCACCAGTAAAGTAAGGAGCAGTTGAACTTTTTGGGGCCAGTATCTCGTTTGTAAACAGTTTTTAAATTGCTAATAGTTTTTTTATGAACAATGGGGAAATTAGAAAATAAATGATCAACAAAATATATAATAATGTTTCTCGAGGCATATGAACAGTATCCATGGTTGTGTAGCCACAAAATTTCTTCATTTATAAAGACATTGAGGCATTGAGAAAAATAGTCAAGGTTAGGTCCGATGCAGTCACAGAATTTAGTCTAAGCACTGCAAAGGCCAAAATACGTAGTATTCGAAATCCATTTACGAACCCATAATCTATGCTTTCGCTTCATTTTAATTTTCTCTGGAGTTATAAAGACACAATTTGCACTACATCAATACTTGCATTAACTATGGCAGTTGACGCCATGTCGAATACTGCGCCAGTAGAAAACTGATTAATGAATGTGGAAAAACAAACTGGCATACTCCCGGCGCCAATAATCGTTGCACGTGGAAACCTTGCTTTACACTTTGACACTTCTGTTAAACATACACTTTTTAAACTTAAGATATTGAATGCATATTATTGCTAAATTAAATTAAATAAAACTAATTTTTTTTATACCAATGTACCCCACAGTGGGGTACATTGGCATGGCTATGAAAAAAGTATCTTGGACAACTAATATTAATTAACTATTTCAGTTAACAAATAGCTTATTAATAGTTTATCTGGGTTCATTCATGGTTAAGCCTACTTATTACATGTCATTCCATACCGGGTACTCGTATGCTTGAAAATATTAATGACTAATAAAGGTTAGTATAACCAGCCAAATTAAAAGAAATGGCTCTTGATGTTCCTCTTACTAGTTTAGGTTGGGGTAGGATCATTTCCACATCTTAAATGTCAATAGTGGAAATGTCTGCTAAATCAGGAAGAGAAAGTTTGAAATTTTCCTTTTTTTCTTAAAAATTTTACAACAAATTCAGACTCGTTTTTCTTTTCTTCGATTTGTTCTATGTAGTATTTAACACTTTTTTTTAAGAAGATTTCGCTATGGTATCATTTAATCCTACATTTGATTTTCCCATTTATTCATTGATATTTGGCGCAAATTCAAAATACCATTCATTTTTATCATAATTGGACATATCCATAGCAGTCACTAAGGTTGCATTCTAAAGTGATGTCATAAAACCTCCCATCTAGGTCACACTCAGAATCTTCACTTTCATGTTTTCAATCTTTTGATTTTTTAACTGCATAGCGTGACTTTAGGCCTATTTCTTTCTTCTAATTCAGTTTGAATTTTTTTCCGCGGTTGAAGTTAATTTTCTTGACTTGCCCTTTTTGCATCTTGATACACAATTTCCTTGGCATGGCTTTTGGGTAGGGTCGCACAGATATTGGTGTAACAGCTTTTGGCAATTTTTTGTCTGGCATAAAGCTACTGCTTCCTATTGTTGAATACAGCTCTTCAACACCCTATATTGGGTCTTCAGATAACAAAGTGGAGGGGGCAGGTTGTGATGCAACTATTGCATTTGGTAGACCTTCAGGTTAGGGAGCAAGGATGGTCTGTTATGAAAGCACATCCAAAATCTTCTTTTGGAAAAACGATTTGGTGGAGGTCACAATCCATTTTTTTGAACGACTGAAGTGCCCAGTTCAGATATTTCATGGATGGTGATTGTTCTTCAAGGATGTGTTAACATCCAACTATTAAATGCAGTTTTAAAATGTGACTTAATGGGCCATAAAAAGCAACATCAAAGGGCTGCAACCAATGTGTACAATGAGGGGGGAATGTGACAAAGTGAATTCCACTTTTCTTTGCAGTAGAGAATTACTTCTAGGAAAGCATGAGATTCATGGTTGTCTAAAGAATGAAAATAAGGTCTTCTTTTGTAGCTCTAGTGAATGTTTTGACATGTTTAATGACATCAACAAATAGGTTCACATTCATTCATCCATCCTGAAGGTGAACATAGGCCTAAACTTCCAGGGGGTGCACCATTCAAAAAGGAAGATTTATACTGTTTCCTAGGAAACACAAATATTGGAGGGACTGTGTTACCAGTCGCTCCAACAACCAACGGCACAAAAGGTGACTAGTTCCCCTCTTTCTCCCGAGACTGCTTGTCCGACTTGTTTAGTTCCTGTTCTTGCCATTACTTTGGGAGCTTGCAGCACTGTAGTAATGCCGGTCTCATCAAGGTTGTAAATGCGGTCTGAAGATACTTTGTATTTTCTAAAGCTTCCTCAAAATTATCAAAGAAAGCATTCACGTTTATGTGTGAAATTAAATAAATTAATATAATTTCCTGGCTGCTTTAACGCCAAAATTATATCAAGACCTAGTTCAACAAACAATAAAGGCCTATTTTGTAGGCAAAATATATTTTGAATTATAACAATTTAAAATATTTTCATTACTGTAGTTTTAACTGCTTATTCATGAATTAGGTACATAGGGTATTTAAACAAGCCAAAATACCAAATTCAAAATTTTAACAGTATTTAATGAGGCAAGCATTAAAGTTTAAGGTAGGGCACAATGGTACAACTGTACCAAAGTGCCCGAACGGGTAGTAAGACGCGGTGCTAAATATTATTGTACCAAAGTGCCCCACAAGCCCTGTACCAAATTACCCCTCCAGAAGACATTTTATGTTTCTGAATAAAATGTACTTTTTGGTTATAGTACCACTGTTGCTAAATGGATTTAAAACTCGTAGAATCAAAATTTATTTTTGATAAATAGGTAGATTTTAAATATAGCCTTCTTAGGGTAAGTAATCTTAGAAAACAAATTATAAATACTTACATTTGAAGCTACAAAATGAGCTTTATTTTTTAACAACTGCTAGACATTGACTATATCCATCAAACTTAAACAGGAAGTGTAAAACAGTGTTAACATCTAAAAAAAAAGCACTAGTATAAGTTTTTGTTTGGAAAATAATCAACTTGTACCAATGTGCCCCACTCTCCCCTACTTATTTTTTGTCTTTCTTTTTTTGTTGCTATTAATTCTTTCTTGAGATTGCTTTCTTGAGCTTATGTTGTAATATTTGCATAATATTGCTCAATCCAGGTTCAATGTCTCATGTTTTTCCACTAGCTGTTAACAACTTGTATTTTGCGCAGATTATTTTTGTATTATTTAAAATATAAACATATTAGTTACTGGTATAAAATGTGGGGTATTGGTTAAGAATTTTTGTCAATTTATTTCAAATTGACTAAAACATGGACGCTAAACAACAAGGACAAACACTTTGTCGGACGGGTAGTAAGATGCAGTGCGGAAAAAAGGAATGGCAACATAGATTACACAATACATTTTGTTCACAACTTATTATACAGAATAAGAGACAGGGCCGAAGCTTGCTGCTACATTACCATGTTCTACACAACTCAACAGGAGTAAGAACAAGCAAAACATTTTCATGCCGCACCCAAACTGTATCTTTTTGATTTTTGAAATGATGTAGATGGTCGTTGGATAGAGAAAGTGGATGTGCAATTCTGACTCATTGAAACATTACTGTTTTTTTGAGGTGATAATTGGTATTTATAGCCCTGTGATCGAGCGCCAATTATTATGATACGTTTGCGCGTTAGGCGCCAATTGTGATATGGTTTTATTGTGATATAATTGTCCCGCGATTGGGAGCCAATTACAACTTGAACTGATTGTGAGATAGTTGGTATTTATAGCCCCGTGATCGAGAGCCAATTATTACGATATTTTACTTGAATAAATACAATTGTTAATGTCACACACAATTTATTGAAGTAATTTTATCTTTGGTACAAAGATATTATGTAAAATTATAAAATTTTGCTTGAGCTACAGATTATGTACTGTCTACACTTTCTGTAGATTTATGTGACTACTCTCTTATGTCACCGGCACTCTGTGTTCATACGCACAACCAGCTTATATATGACATATCCCTTGCCCCCTTGGACCCCTCGTGACCAGTGTCAAAACCAACAAATCGAAAGCGTCCCTGTGACAGGTGTATTTAAGGCTAGCTTCCTATTGGGTATAGGAAACTAACATCTCTTGCTTGTTTGGTAAATACTACAGAGTTAAATTTGAAATAAATAAGTTTTAATGATTCAATCTTTCTACATTATTTCTGAAATGCACGTGATTATCCATGGATGAAGTATTGAAAGGATATTTTACATATAGCACTTTTAAGAAAATTACCCTTCATCCATGACTTTTTTTTTACATATGAGTGGGGTCCAAATCAGTATCGTTACATCATACACTTCAATCACTTCAGCCAGCCACCAACAAGGATCGTAAATGCATGCGATGTAGTTTGAACTTTGAGCTCAAGAATGTCTGTTGAAAGTTTAGTGATATTTAGTTCCTCAAAATCCTCTGAACCTCGGGTGATGAAACACTTTATCTGATTGCAGACTACAGATACATATCAATGCTTCTATCTTGTGTTTGGTATCGTCTCAGCATTAGCATATCGCTCTTTCAGAAGTCTAGCATTCGACTCATCACTTTCACTAACAACATAGTTGGGTTTTTTTCAAAAATAAACATCCCACAAATTTTCAGTATGCGATTTTCTGCCACTCTTTGTAGGCTTACTTTAGACACTAGCCGTTTGACTGTCCCGCTAATTCCATTGCATGACCCTCTCCCATGAGAGATATAAAAAAAAATCCACTCTGAATCAAGATCAGTTTTTCTTATGTTAACACACGCTGAAGCTTTTTTTTTGTACTTCCCAGCAGGTCCATCAGAAAAGTATATGATTTTGTGTACAAAAGGTTCCATGCATTACTGGAGCTTTTTTATGAACATACTGCTGTAGTGTTATGTTTCATGCAGTCACTAGCCACACAAAACTTTTTTTATATCAGAGAGTGGTCGACTGGGTCTTTGTAGTACGTTACAAGGGGACGTAAAGTAGCTTGGTCATTTACCCAATGAAAACTTTGGATCTCATCTTGAATCACAAATGAGAAGTTCTAAGAAAAATCCCCTGTAACTAATCTTTCTTTAAGTTCTAAAATATTCTTTTGTTTCAGTTAATATTACTATATTTTATTCTTTTCTTTAAACTTATGTTCAAGTTTTTTATGTGCAGCAGTTTTGATGATGGGTGCCAATTCCAAAACACCCCAGAAGAAGCGAGATAGTAATCAGTCTGTGGCTGGAAGTGAGGGAAAGAAGAACAAGAACAAGTCTCTTCTTGTCGAAGGCACACCAGGGAAAAAGTCTCTAAATGGGCAGGTGTCCACACCCAAACAGTTCCTGGGAAAACAAACTCCTCAGTCCCTCAAGCAGTTTGGTCAAAAGGGTGGGAAGAAGAACGGGCCAGCACCGCCCAAGGTATGAACATATTTCTAAGAGTTGCCCTTTTAAAATTTTCCCAGCCATCATTAATTAATTTAATACGCTTGTGTAATTAATGTTTTATTCTTGCTGTAAAACTTTACTTTGTGTAATATTTCTAGCAAAAAGACTCTGATGATGATGACGACGATGATGAAGATGATGAAGATGACAGTGAAGATGAATCTACACCTGGGGGAAAGCAACAAGTAGCAGATGAAGATAGTGATGAAGAGGAGGATGATGATGACGACGATGAAGAAGAAACTATACCAACCAAAGCTTCCAAAACAGGTCAAGGAACTGGGAAAGCTCAAATTAAAAAGGCGAATGCTACTGATGATGAAAGTGATGAAGATGATGACGATGATGATGAGGATGAGGATGACGAAGAAGAACAAACAGCAAAAAAGCCTTCATTTGGAGCTGTGAAACCCTTAGGTGGCAAGGGGGGTGTTGATTTAGAGGATAGTGATGAAGAGGATGACGACGATGACGATGATGACGACGAGGATGAAGATGACTCCAAACCTTCAAAAAAACAACCTGGCAAACCTGACCTAAAGAAAAAGAGTTCAGCCGGTGATGACGATGAAGAGGATGATTCTGAAGATGAGTTAAAGATCTCAACACCTGCGAAGAAGCAAAAGTTCCAGGATGACTCCCAGGGTTTCCGACCACGAGAGAGTTTTGATTTCAAGATGTTTGTCTCGAATATTCCAAAACAGTAAGTATACATATTAACTGAGTCTACTTCTTAAAAATCATGTTTAATCAACATAATTTTTTGTGGCCGTTTTTCAATATTTTCCAAAATTAGAACGGCTGGAAGAAGTACAAATTAAAAAAAAAAGACCACACCTTATATTTTATCAATGGTTTAGCCTATATTTTATTATATGCTAAAAATTTAATATCATTTTATCTTCACGCTGTGGTTGTTTTGTACTGTATATACTTAAGTTTTATGTTCTCATCTTACTACTTATCAGAGCTATTCTTGTTTATAGTGTAGGATAGGAATGAAAAAGGTAAAAAAAAATATATGAAATGTGCCTGCCATGAAAGAGTACGTTGAGATATCTTCATAATTGATATTTAAACAGGGTGTTTACCACTATTAGAAATATACTTTACTCAATTTTTGATACTGGAATATGAGATTTGATTCAGATACTGTAAAAATATTAATCTTAAAGTGAAATGTTAATCAGTTTGCATCATAGTTCTTAACTTAAGAAGATTATATTAAGCCTCTACTCAACAAAAACAATAATTTAGAGGATGTTTGCCCGAAGTGGCTTGGGGTGAAGTCCCCAACAGTAGATGGTTAAGATTCTTTTAGCTTTGGACTTGGACCCCTTTTTTAGCGCATTACCTATTGTGGCTGCACACATTGACATTTTTAAGTGCACCCATATTTGCTGGGAGGGAGAATGAAAAACTTGAAAAAACCCTCAGGGCACCCAACTGATATTCAAACCCTGATCTCCCCATCATTTGTGATTCAGTTTATTATGAGACTAATACTGTAGACAAGTGGTTCCCAAACTCGTTGAATCGCGGAGCACGTTTCAGGAAAGAAATTAATCGAGAAGCACTACTGTTGCTCTGATGCCAAAACCGCATACATGCATTTTTTGTTGTTTTTACCTAACTCCATTTTTAAAGTTAGTTTATACTTTAACTTTTAGCAAAAGGACAAATTGTTTTTCGATTTCTAAATAGCTTAAATTTTGATCCAAACTTAATTTTTCCCATTGAAATTTACTGAAAATTGGAACTTTAAATATCGTTTTCTTGAAACAATTTCGCACAAACGTGTCTTTGACATTAGGGCGACGATATTTTCACCTAGCCCCTACATAGGCACTAAACCAAATGTATGTTACCAATACAGGTATTGTATTTAAAACCATTTTCACAGTAGCAAAAAGGTCACTTGGCATATAAAAAAAAAGATAACTTATATACTGCGGCATGAAAAAAGATAAGTATATACTGCGAACTTAGATTCCCATGATACACACAAGTAACTTGTTGCAAAGAGCAGAAGGATGATTATCACTTTATCTGATGGAACTTCAAATTCGTCTCTTGGCTGACACAAAAATTCTGATAGTGACTTCTTAGTTGCAAAATTTTCTTTTATCGCATAATCTTGTGTTAAATCACTCAAGTACACATACCGTTGCGATGTCAGACAGGGTGGCCTTTCTGAAACAGCATAGTATAAGTTTACAACAAAAAAATTCTTCAATTTTTTTGTGTTCTTCTGGAAAATTACACTTGAAACTATCAAGCAAACTATCAGCTGAACGTGAAACTCATTTAGAAGGTCCTCACTTTAAAGTTTGCCGCGAGAAAGTCACCTTCTGTGTGAAAAAATAGATGTATGTAAACTCCCCATGTCATCATACAACATTTTAAATAGCCTTATATTCTTAGGTCGTGATTCGATAAAATTAATTATTTTCACGCTTTTGCCCAAAACTTCTTTTAGAGAGGGTGGCATTTTTTTCACAGCAAGGGCATGGCGGGGGAGGACGCAGTGGCTACTGCACTCCCTGACTTTTTGTTTTATTCTTGAGATAGCACCAGACATCTTCCCAGTCATGGCCTTTGTGCCATGTGTGCACACATCAACAAAATTATCTTATACGATGCCACTCACAGAAAAATTCTTTGATTAATTTGAAAATTTCATTGCAAATTGTGTAAATCTGAAACACACTGCAGAGAAGCAGATGCTCTTGAAAAAAAAAACTCCCTGTATTGGTAGAGCATAAATACTATAAAGTTGTCAACCCTGCCACATCCTTAGATTCATCCATCTGGAGTGAAAATTTAATATATTTTATTTGTGAAAGTAAGGTAGCTTTTACATCCCCGATTTGCCACTAGATTGTGTTATTTGACAATGGAATGGTGTGTACTAATTTCGTAGCTTTTCCATCCAGCATACACTCCACCATGTCCTTTACGCAAGGCTTGCTCTGAGAATTAAGTAATAAGAAAATAGTGGCAACCCTCCACCTATACCAAACATATTTTCCTGATGTCACACTCCCTGGTTTATCATTGCACTTTTTTTTTCTTTAGGGTAACTGTGGAAGACATAAAAAAACGTTTTAGTAGTGTCTGTGACGTGAAGGATGTCATCCAGTTGGGTGGCCCCAACAACCCCTCGCCATTCTACAGTGTTCTTGTTGCAGTCAACTCGGAGGAAGACCAGAAGGTTAATATATATATATATATAAATTATAAAAAGATTTTTTCAAAATGTGTTGTGTATTTAAAGGATTACATTTTAATGCCATCTTTATCTCTTGCATAATTTTAAAGAACCAAATAGCTCTTTAAAAGAAAATACATGCCTATTTTAAAGCTATTCAAAGGGACAAACATTGCAAGAATAGAAGGGCAAATGATTAATAAATAGTTTGTAGTGTGTTATGTCCCCTTTTTAGCAACTACCGTTATTCAAAAGAATAAGTCTAAACATATTCTCATGACATGAACAGGATTGAGCAGAAATAGATGACGGTTTTAAAACCGCTTCCGGTAGGCATTGATGCCACACTTGTAGGAGAAGTAAGACGTAAGACATCTTGGAGTTTAGTTTGCCATGGAGCATTGGAATGTGCAGGACTATATTGCTGCGGTAGAGTTATTTATTAAAACCAATTCCATCACTATTACTCAACGAGTCTTCGGTGAGAGTTCAATTCACCATCATGCAACTAAATCCTTCTCTGGGTTTCAAAATGGTGTGAGGGAGGTTCTGTTAAGGATGAAAAACAACCAGGTAGGCCAAGATCTGTTAGAACAGAAGAAAATACTGCTCACCCATCTTTAGTCTAATATGATAAGCATGTTACTGCTTTAAACCTGTCAAGTTGATCTATTAGACCAGTGGTTCCCAACCTTTTGTAGCCCATCTCCCCTCTCTGGAGGTTGACTAACACCTATCGCCCCCTTTTCATTTTCATTGTATACCTAATTTTAATTTGAAGTAAAGTGTAAATAATAAAGCAGTTTTATTATTTTAAACAATTTTACTACCGTATATAAAAACAACCAAAGCAGTTTTATCCGGTCACTCTTAAATAAAATAGAAAAAAATTAAAATGTACATTTTTTACAGATTTTTTTAAGAACAAAGAAGTGAAATAATTAACTAAGATCATTGACGTACATTTAAAAAACAGGAGTACATATTTTCATTTTAAAATTGGAATCTGGAAAAAATTAAGTTGACAGTAACTTCTACTGTACAGTACTATTTTAATTTTTCCCCCTTTGAATACTCATCGCCCCCAAATCGCCCCCCACTTATTTATTGCACCCCTGATAACCCAAATCGCCCACTTGGGGGCGATCGCCCCCAGGTTGGGAACCACTGTATTAGACTGATGATTAAGGATTTAAAATTCCATTCCTACAAGATTCAAGTGTTTAATTTACTCACAAATCAACATAAAGAACAAAGAATCAACAGTTAGAGAGTTATGATAAATTTGCTGATTGAGAACCCTGAAAGGCTGAACAATTTATTTTCTTTGGATGAAGCTCATTTTCACCTTGATAAAGCAGTCACTAAACAGAACTGCTCCTACCTAGCCACAGAAAACCCCCGGAAGATTCATCAGCATCCTTTGCATAGTGCTAAAGTTACAATATGGTTTGCCGTGTCATCTTTATGCATAATTTGAACTTATTTTGTTGATCGATACACACACACACACGATTGAAACCTTCTGGGCGCCAAAAATCAAATCTTCCTCAACGGGAGTCTCTCTGGTTCCAGCTAGATGGTGCCACAGCCCAAACTGCTTGCGTCAGCATGACTTGTCTGTAACATGTTCCAAGGCCATGTGATTTCTCTATTTGGAGTCTTGAACTGTCCATCCTGTTCTGACCTGTTTTTGCCTGACTTCTTTCTTTGGGATCACTTGAAAGCTGTAGTCTACAATACAATACATGGCCAGCCAAACTAAATGATCTAGAAACATTAGTACAGGACTTAGGGAAAATTCCCCATTTTGGAAAAACCCTCATGGTTGTAAGGTTTTACTCAAAAATTAAATATCCCGAGAACCATTAGTAGAGACATTCAAAAGTTGAGGTTATTTTTAGGGGAAAAGTGGTGTTATTTTTCTCAAAAGGCAATATCAGCTGAAAGCAATGCTATTTACTTAAATACAAGTTGAATTAGCATTCGTTTTTTTAAAAAAAGATAAAACTGTCTAAATTTTTCATTAATATTGTGTATTTAACTATTTATTAACATATTCGGAGAAAAATCAAATATAAATGCGCACAAAACATTTCACGCCTAGTAATATCAAACTCGAAATATCAATATCATTACCTTGTCTTATGAATAGTAATATTGAAATAAATCAATTATAAACTTAGGCTTAGACCAAACAATAATAACACTGAAACATGTCGTTATAGAAGACTAAACTACTATCAAATATGGAGAAGGGGGAAAAAAACAAGAATAATTTTACCAAACATGACCGCCTGTAGCAAAGACCATATATATTAATGTCCTTGCTTGGACCTAGAGTCAAATCTTTTAAAGGCTGTAAACAAAGAATCTATCGAAATTTAGGTATCGTAAATGTGTAAAAGTAGAAATTGTGATTTTTAATGCTAACCTCATAAAAAATCTTAAATATCCTGAAAACACTCATTTTTCCTGTGATCCATTTTATACTTATAAAATAAATAAAAACTGAAACTATCCGTATAAATGGCAGCCCTGGTATAGTGTTATCACCAGTATTGCCACATTGAAAATTATATTTCATGATGTGGTATTTGCCAAATTACAGAGAAATTGTGTTTATTTATTTAAAAAAAGGCTTAAATTCGTGTTATTCATGTGAAAATAGTAGAATTCGTGTAAAAATTTGTTTTATCGTAAATGTGAATTTTGCATGTCCCTAACCATTAGTCATACATAGGCCTAATTAATGTCAGCATATCCCTATTGAATTCCTCTATAATATAAATATATATAATATTATGGTGATTTAGGTGTATGAGTAGCCTAAATAATAGTAAATATACTAAAAAAGAAACTTGTTATAGCTAGAAATTGACAATTTTTTATTTTACGGCACTATTTGTGTTAATATGAAAGTTTTATCTGAAATAAAATTTGTAGAGCGTACAATGCCGTATCAAAATCATATATGTTAAAAACAACGCTTACACCGAGCCCAGCGTAGCCATGTTCCCACCAGGGCTTGTGGCGCCCTCTACATAACAGCAACCAATCGGTTAATAATACACTTTATTTAAATGCTGTTATGTGATGTAGCTGAATATATATTTTAATTTATTGCTCCAATATACTCCACACTTCAATAATGAAATGAAATGGCCATCTGCGCATCATATTCAAAATAGACTGCTGTTACCTAGCAAGGCTCTGAGTGAATAACTATAAAAGAAAATGTACATTTTTTTATAAACCAATCACAAGTATTTTTATTAATACAATCTTAATTGCAACTATAATACAAAAATAATATATTGTTATTTAATATATATGACAATTTCTGCTCCTTCAAATCAGGGAAATGTCTTGATGCACCTTTCATGGTTCAACTTCTGTAAAAATATAAGTAATTTTAAAATTAAATGTGAGTAAACCTAACAAGCACTTTGCTGGTTTTGTTTATATAAGAATTTGGTGGTGTGGTTTTTTTTCTCTTTTGGGACTAGTTTTAAGTTTTTTCTACTGTTATGTTCAACATCAACACCTTAGTTAATTTAAGATAAAACATTCCTTAATCATTTAGTTTATCTTAAATTAATTAAGTGGTGTTGATTTTGAGCATAATAGTAAAAAAAACTAAATACTAGGCCCATAGGAGAAAAAAACAAAATTCTTACATAAAAAAAATCAGCATAGTGCTAATTAGGTCTATTCACATTTAATTTTGAAATAACTTAAAAATTAACTTATTTTTTTTACAGAAGTTGGACCATTAAGACAAAATTTCCCTAATTTGAAGGAGCAGAAATGATCATTTATATTAAATAACAAAGTATTATTTTTGTATTAATGAAAATAATTGTGATTGATTTATAAAGAAAAGTACATTTTATTTTATATTTAATCACTCAGAACCTTATTAGGTAATTGCAGGGTTTATTTTGAATATGAAGCGCAGATGGCTCTTATATTATTTCGGTTAGAAGATTATTGAAGTGGAGGACAATGGAGCAATAAATTAAAATATATGTTCAGCTACATCACATAACAGCATTAAAAAAAAGTATATTATGTACTGACAGGCTGCTGTTATGTAGCAGGCGCTGCATGTCATGCCCACTGCACGCCACCCAGTGGGAGCATGGCTGACTCTCAGGCTCGAAGTAAGCGGTTGTTTTTAACATAAAAATAGACAAACAATATATATGATTTTAATACAGTATTGTACGCTCTGCAACTTTTATTTCAGGTAAAAGTTTCATAAGAGCACAAATAGCGCCGTAAAATAAAAAATTGAAAATTTTTAGCTATAACAAGTTTATTTTTTACAATTTACTATTATTTTGGCTACTCGTTTACCTAAATCACCATACTTTATATATAATAGATACATTCGATAGGGATACATTGAAATAAATAAGGCCTCTGTATGACTAACAGTTTTCGAGATATTTAATTTTAAGTGAAATCTTACTATTGCGGGCAGTTTTCCAATAAGGTAGATTTTTCCGAAACGGAAAAACTTGGTAATTTTCAGAGAATGTAAATGGACATATACTGAATACATTCCAATAGGTTTAATTTTGTCTAGGTTCAGGCTTTTTTTTTCGCTGACCGCCCTGTACTACATGCATTTTTGAAAAAATTAAAAAAAACACAGGATATGTTGCAGGAGGTAGTGGCTTCAGAAGTGTGTGCAGTCTTATGGAAACCATCTAAAGGACATAAGTTTTTAAGAAGTTAAAAAAAATATATTAAATCCCCCTTCTTTCATATATACATATTATATACATTTTGTATAGTACCAATTTTTTTTATTCAGTTTAAAAACATGTCAAGTATTTCTGTCCATTGCTGTATTATCTAATGCCCAGCTAGAAAATATTCATACAATGAAATTTAACATGGTTCATTTTTTTCTTTCCAGAAATCGTTGACACTCCATCAAACAATGCTGGAAGGCAAGAGGATATCAATTGTTTACAGTGATGGAGGTGGCAGGGGAGGTGGGGGTGGTGGATTTAGAGGGGGTAGAGGAGGAGGGGGTTTCGGTGGAGGAGGCTTTGGCGGAGGCCGTGGAGGTGGTGATCGCAGGGGTGGTTTTGGAGGAGGGCGTGGAGGTGA
>CABFWO010000719.1:147257-204031 GCA_902155825.1 Timema genevievae
TTTTTTTTCTAGCTTTCGGCAGTTTGGGGATTATGTTGCCATAAAAAAATCCAAATAGCCTCTAAAACTATTTATCATTGAGAATTTTTTTCCCTACCATTCCACAATTGGGGGATGTTCCCACCAAACCCCCCCTGTAATTATTGGCTGGCTACGGCCTTGGGTTGGAAACGGTTTAGCTAATGATTATTCTGAAGTAAAGGATCATAAAAGGTAGGTGAGAATTTTTGACATATCCTTGTGTACACTCATGTTGCTACAAGTAAGAGAGGAAGCTACTGCTTAAATATGTTGTTATTATTACTATTACTATTATTATTATTACCGCGTCTTACTACCCGTTCGGGTTATACGCATTTACGCTAATGTGTAATGGTAGGGTGATTGTGAGATGAAATGGAGGACCTACAGTTTAACGTGGGATCCGAACCACGGTGGAGGCCTGGCATTCCACACATTTACAAGTTGTGATTAATACACGTCTTGTCAGAGGTGAAGAAAAGGTTTGGCAATCAAATAAATCTGTGCTGGGACGTAAGATTGAACCCCGGACCCTCAGCACAGAAGTCTGACAGCCTACCCCTAGACCACCATGTCACCTATACAAAGTAACGTCTGAGTGAAACATACTACTAAAAAAAAGTGTGTAATATAATTAAGGATGTAAACTACACGTGCCAACTGATGTACAGGGCAAGTCATAAATGTTTTAAGCTTATCGCCCACTAAAACGCGCCGTGCGGAACCGCGCCAGCGAGAAGAAATTTCCGTTGTTTGCTTCTTAGGAAATCAAATGGTGTAACTCCCACTACAGTGGAACGCGCCGCGTGGAACAGTTTTTTGGAATTTCCGTGCCGGAGTACTCGAGGTTTATAGAGAAGAATTATTTCCTTTCGGCGCGTCGTGGCACCCCTGAGTGGGTGGGGGTTGTGGAAGGAACTGCGGGAGGAATACACTCTCGTATTATTCCGACACCAATCAGGTGCGTTGGCTAAGTGCCGGCCGGCATGTCTAGAATTTCAACATATTATTTTTTAGCACCGCGTCTTACTACGAGCTCAGGCTATACGCCTATGTACTACTTACACTATTGAATTAGGAAGGCTTAATTTAGAGGAAATCCACCTGCATCTGCGTGTAAGGAGGGCCAAAGCAAAAATCACCCTCAGTGCACCCGACTTGAACAGAGCCCCGATCACCCCGTCTTCGGCAATCTAGTCCAACACCCAACACGAGAGTAGGGTGTTAGACCATGCGACCACTTCTTACTGTCATTAGATTGAGGTAGAATTTTACATAGCTACCAGCGAAGTCGAAAAGTATGTTTTCTTTGTGTTTTTCCTTGTAGATTTAATAAGTAAAAAATTGAGAAGGAAAGTGATAAACAGGAGGTATTTATTATAACTTTTAACCAAATTAAATCTATCAACTTCAAAAAACTTACCTTAGCAAAAAATAATTAATCATCACTTCTCAAACAAAATACTATTATGTGCAAACGAATTCGGCCATTTAAGCCGAGTTTAAAGTACTCTACGCTATACTTAATGGAAAGTCTATTAGAGTTTATTAGATTCTCAGAATGGATTATGAAAAGGTGGTATCATTAGTTTAAAGAATATTCTAACCTATATATCCTATCTCACCCAAAGTACCACGAGCTTGGTGAATGTTCCACACAGTAGTTCCGCGCCGCGCGTTACATGGGTGGACCTCCGGTGGAAAGTGCACAGAATGTTCCACGCGGCGTGCCTTAGTGGGCGACTAGCTTAAATGTTTCAGGAACATGGCAAACCACATAACATGAAAACGAAACCTTGCGCATCAAATAAAGTCGGTCTTTCGTGTAGGCGTCTCCGAGCCGAAGGCGGATTAAAGTACAAATAAACTCACGGGTGCCCTTAACTCCCGAAAAACATGGTGTGGGTAAACAAACCTCGTGGTGCCAGTATGCTTTCTGCTGGCCTATGGTCTCCCACCATTCGCCCCATACAACCTGAATTCTGAGTTTTACTCTCGGTATAAAATTGCTATAAGCTAGCGGGATTTCCTGTACAACAGAAATTAAACTTACACTCGATGACGAACTATCTATTCTCTCATTACCCACTATACCCACGTGACTAGGAATCCATTGGTACCCCAATGCGTAACCCCTAGCTTGGAGGGAGGTGCTCTCATAAAGTATTTGAACTATTAATGGGTGTGATAGAGGCCTTGACAAGCCGTTTAAAGACTCAAAAGCGTTACAGAGTCGCGAAGTACCACTACGGGCGGAGGACGTAAAAATAAGAAACATTTCATTACCTGCAGGATAGCAAATATTTCCGATGTAATTATTTACGTGTCGGATTGTAGTCTATGTATGACCATAATTAATACTACTGTCTTAAAAGGCCGCACCAACTAAGGCTGGGTCCCCTCCCCTCCTAGCATCGTTAGTAAATATAAGTTTGTATCTACGCCATCTTTCCTTCATACACCTTATTGCATTTAACTTCTGCTAGATCGTAAGAGTAACTCTTTTCACTTCTGATTCAGGAATAGATAACACCATTGGCACGTCCCAAAGGGCATCATGCCCCCCCAGTGATACACTGGACAGAATAAGGAAGAGAAAAAATATACTGACTTAGCTTATTCAAACCCATAAAGCTATCCACCAGAATTGATCATGTTTCGTTTAAACAATATATTAACATAATATGTAAGGATACGAAGTTTGCGCCGCAAATAACCTGAGGTTGAGCAATCTTTAATGAAAAACTTGTCCACCAACAGCCGTCGTCTAAGAAATAAAGGAAGCTCCGCCGCTTCAGTAAGGAGTACATTGGTCGGTAATGTACGACAAGCGCCCAGACACAGTCTTACCGCCGCATATGGGATCTTATCCAGCTCTGCTAGTGTAGACCGTGATCAAGGCCGTAGCCAACCCAACAATATCAGGGGGCTGGGGGAGTGGGGGGTTGGTAGGCACATTCCCCAATTGCCGGAGACTAGAAAAAATTATATATGATTAACAGTTCTAGAAGCTATTTGAATTGTTTTATAAGGCAACATGACCTCTTGACTGCCGAAGACTAGTAAAAATCTATATATTTAAACATCTCTAGAAACTATCTGAAGTGTTTTTTTTATGGCAACATAATACCAAAACTGCCGAAGGCTAGACAACATTCTAAATATTAAACACCTATAGAAGCTATATTTAGTGTTTTTATAGCAACATACCCCCCTAACTGCTGAAGGCAAGGACAAATTCTATACATTAAACACTTTTAGAAGCTATCTGAAGTGTTTTTTATAGCAACATAGCCCCCTAACTGCCGAAGGCTAGAAAACATTCTTGATATTAAACACCTCTATAAGCTCTCTGAAGTGTGTTTATAACATAACATAACATTACAACATAACTGCCGAAAGCTAGAAAAAACTCTGAATATTACACACCCCTAGAAGCTCTATGAAGTGCTTTTTTATGGTAACACAGCCCCCTAATTTTTACTTGTGCCTTAATTTTGATATGGTTTGAACCCTAAATAAAGCTATATGTATTTTGTTCATTACATTTTGGGTTAGGGGGGTTTGAAACCCCTAAACATCCCCCTGACTACGGCCTTGACCGTGATTCTGTTTGATATAAAAAGCACTCATACTCTAATCGAGAACATATAAGCCCACGGTACGTTTGTAACATTGTCTATGGGTGGGAGCCCGAAGAGGCACTCGCCACTGATAACAGATTATTATTATTATTAGCACCGCGTCTTACTACCCGTTCGGGTTATACGCACTTACGCTAATGTGCAATGGTAGGGTGATTGTGAGATGAAATGGAGGACCTACAGTTTAACGTGGAATCCGAACCACGGGGGAGGCCTGATCACAGAGTATGTATAAAAAATGAGGGAGCCAAGAACCCTTCATATCTAGTGCCATGCCTTAAAATCGCACTGTCGGCTGTACCTGAATTCTTCGTTCTTAATTAATTTAATATAATTAAGTTATCTCGCACTCTATGTCGGGTGAAGATTACCGCATAACATTTCGAAACAGAATGGGCTGCAAACCAATTTGAAAGCAAAGGAAACACTGATTATAACTTACCCACCTCCTCTGACAAGTTACAAGACAGAACGTATATTACCACGTCATCCGCATACTGTAAAGTCATCACTCTAACCGAGAAAGAGTTATCAATATCGTTTGAATAAACTGCATATAACAGAGGACTGAGTATCGACCCCTGCGGTGTGGCCCTTTGTTGAGTTCGAGGAGATGGTCTAACATGTCCTATCTTTACAATGTACGCTCTATTCTGAAATAAATAGCTTAAACAAGAACACATTTTGTTAGGACACCCCAGACGAAAAAGTTAATCAAACAACACAGAATGATCAACATTATCTTACTATAAGCTAATACAAATTAATTTTGTGACGTAGCAATCTGATTATCAAATATAGATAGGCTATTAAGTGTAGAACGTCCCTTTCTAAACCCAAATTGCATAGGATTAAGGAATTCATTCTTTTCCAGAATTCGTTCCAAACTGGCTTTCACTAAGTGTTCCATGATTTTACCAAAACACGACAAGAGTACGATAGGCCGATAGGAACTGGTTAATTCCGCGCTTTTACCCGGTTTTAAAATAGGAATCAGAAAGGAAATTTTTCATGGGGGTGGTATAACATGCTCCCCCCCGCAGAGCAGCGCTCGTTGAGAAACAGACGACATATTTATCAACGTACCATAGGATACATTGTTCTGGCCAACCGCAGTTTGTCGCACTCTATTCAATGCTGCCCTTAATTTACTTCCGGTAAAACACTTATCTAGCTCAGGAACACTCAAATTGGAGAATTCCAACGGGAGGCACATAATTGAATCCGATATCACACTAGAAGCGAACGAATGTGCTCATACCTCTAAGTCAACCGTAGGGATCTCGAAGTTTGTAACAATACCCTCGAACCATTTGATTCTACACCAAACCTGTGTCAGAGATACATCGGGAGAAAAAGAATCGCAATATGAACGCCAAGAATCACGTCTCATACGTTATCAAAGTTCGCTACGTAGCAGCTGCCGTACGACAGTAGTTTCATAGTTTATTAGGTTAAAATTTTGTTTTAAAGTATAACCTACTTTGATTGATCGTTTTAGAACATGACTCTGTCCATCACGGGCAACGTTTAACTCTACTATGACCTCCAATCTGTGAGGTTTGTACCGCCGCGTCAGCTGAGCTCTGTAGAAGGTCAACAAAGTTGTCATACTGTACTAAAGGCCCATCGGTACATTTTGAACTGTTAGATCCACTTTTGAAGAATATAATTTACAATTTGCTTTTATTATAGTTGCGTGACCTATCCGTAGGAACAGTATTATAGTTATATGAGACCTGAGCATATATTGTCAAAATAATGGGCAAAAGATAACTGTCATGGAGTCATCCATAATAGTTGTATCCCAAGTATAGCATGGCGCAAAACCAGAGGATGCAAAAGTAACAATTGGGCACGTGCTATGATACGGAGGTATGTTAAGTCGCGTAAACTTACCTGTATTTAATATAAAGAGAGATAACACCCCCAAAGTTGCATGAATCTTTATCCCACAACGATCTATGTAAGGGGAGTCTCAAAACATGGTGCGCATATGTTCGCGCAGATGATAACCGGCAAAGGTAGTCCACCGACAAATTGTCCCCATAAATTAGTATCGAAATTATTCAGTGTAGGATTGCATAAAGCTATAACTAAAAATGTCCTACCTTCGGAAAATATGTTTAGCCCTACACACTCCCAAGATATTGAAAATTGCCCGATGTTATTTAAACAGATTGAATGTCTAACCTAATTAACAGCGCAAGACCTCCCACCTGGGCAAGTCTATCAGACTTTAAGATTCTAAAATTATTTATGACAAAATTATTTTGGTACCTGAGCCAAGCTTCACTCAACGCTACGATATGGATATCACGAGAAAATATCAATTGCTCAAGGTTCATTTTTTTGTTCCTAATGCTTCTAGAATTCCTTCGTATCATATTTAAATAACTAATTATCATAAAAGCAACATAATATTACAAATATTAAAGCCAACTCAGATGAAATTTCCCGGGACAGCACTTCCCGCTTTGATCCTAGCAGATCTACGATTATGGCTATTAAAGCATCGCACATCCCTCAACAAATTTAGAATTTTGCCTGTTATTGTTGACACTAAACTTGGCAGGTAACCCCCCTGGCGCTGAGGAAAACACGGTTACTAGGAGAGACACAACTCTAGATACCATCTGTTCATCCCCCTTACTTATTATATCACTAATATTCCTTCGACTGAGCTCCTTGACGAATCCACGTCGATATCCCCAACAACCTGTGCTGGGCTACAAGAAAGAGTTGCCGCATAGGATGTTAAATTGCATGGCCTTGCTGGAATATTTGGGAATTGAGTATTGTTCATAACAAACTGGGCCCCCTTGGTTGCATATCTGGACTTGTAGGGATATATCTGGCCCACAGCATGACTGGCCTCCCAATACGATAAATTTCGACGAGCCATTGTCGATTTAATTTGACGTTGTCGCATCCAATCTGGACACACTCGGTCGGTCACCAAATGACCCCCTTCCCTCCCCCTACACAATGAACACATTTAGGATTACCTTGTAGCTATTCTTTTATGACATGACCAACCCCACACTTGGCGCATCTATGCTCCCCACTACGACAGTTGACAGTAAGATGAGCAAAATGTAAATAATTGTGACATTGCATCACTGGATAAACATATGGCTTGACCTCCACCCTAAAAAAACCCATCGCAACATAAGACTGTAGCTCTTTGTCTACGAAAGTAACTACTACTATACCAAAGGGGTCAAACTGATCAAGTGTAGCAGGATTTCGCCTATTGAAACGTCGTAATTGCAATAGTGAACACTCACCTTTTCTTTCTAACTCTTCCTCAATAAATTAATCCGAAAACTTAAGGGGGATATTATGAATAACTCCAATCCGTTGTTCATTACGATCCACCCTGTCTACTGAGACCTTCAAAAGATCGTACAGTTCCCTATTTGTCATAAGCGTATTACCTTCCTTCACATATAACGATTCCACAACAATTTGTTTTTTCCATGCTGGAACAAAACTCTCTACACTTTTATACTTGGAAAATAAGCCCTTTCCTATTTTCATTGGATGTAGATTCTAAATATTTAACTTCAACATACATCTTTCATGCACTCAACTATGGCTTCTTTTATTCTTTTCCAAACACTTTCTATATCATTAACATTTAGTTCAACATCACATTAATTCTATTGTAAAACTAATTTGTCGACCAGCAATCTTTCACATTGCGCTCTCACACTTTTATTATTTTAGCCTGCATATAGTCATACACATGGTTCTTGCCCAGCTTATGGGAAAAAATGCGCTTACCGCCATCAAAAGAATCACTTCGCAAAAGGGTGCCCAAAGAAGTATAAAAGTGTAAATAAGGGAGGCCTAAGTTTAAAACAGGTTAAACTAGAGTCTGATGTAGAAAGTGACAATGATCCAAATAATGAATCCGAGCCAGAGCGCCTTTATGTTGATTGTGTTAAATCCGTACACACCAAGCTCAAAGTTGTAAACATAGACATGGAAAATGCTAAGTCGTGAAATGAGGATATAATAATTGAAAACAAACTTAGGGTTAAATTTAAGTTGAATAGTGGAGGGGAGATAAGTATTCTTCCTCTAAACATATTGAAACAGCTAAACCCAACACCCATATTAGAAAAATCTAGGGTGGTTTTGTTAGCATTTGGTAAAATAACAAAATAAAGCCAGTGGGTAGTGTAAAACTGTCATGTACAACTATAAAAGGTGAACGGGCATCAATATCATTTTCTAATGTCAACCTGCCAGACTGTAATCCCTTGTTAGACCTTGATGCATGTCTAAGCCTTAACCTCATAAAGCGACTTGATATGATCGACATGTCCACCACCAAGGATAACATTAAGTTTAAGTACCCTGAGGTTTTCCATGGGTTAGGGAAAATGTCAGGTACACATCATATTGAACTGAAAGATGAGGTTAAACCAGTTGTTCATCTACCGAGGCGAACCCCTGGTAGTATTTTAGGAAAGCTTAGGTCTATTTTGGACAACCTGGAAAAATTATAAATAATATCTTAAGTTAACAAACCCACCGAATGAGTTAGTAGTCTAGTATTAGTTGAGAAACAAAATGGAAATTTGCGGATATGCATAGACCCCAGGGATCTTAATAAAGCCATTAAAAGATAACAGTTCATGATTCCGACACCTAGTGACTTAACCGCCAACCTAGCGAGAAAATCTGTATTTTCAGTTATTGACACGAACGAAGGCTTCTGGCAGATGGAGTTAGATGAACCAAGTTCTGAACTAGCTTGCTTCAATTCCCCATTCGGATGGTACTGTTTTCATAGGATGCCATTTGGTATTTGCTCGGCTACAGAGGTATTTCAAAAGAGGAATTCACAAACTTTTGGAGACATTAGGGGATTTGAGATTTATTTTAACGACATTATTGTCGCAGGTTCAACTATAGCTGACCACGACACTATGCTAACAAAGGTTCTTGAAAGAGCAAAGACAAATGGTATTAAGTTCAATTTCGATAAGATTCAATTCAAAGTCTGAGAGGTATGATATGTTGGACAAGTCATATCAAAACAGGGGGTTCATCCTGACAGCAATCACATCAAGGCAATTGTGTAAATGCCGACTACATGAAGTAAAGCAGAGCTTCTTAGGTATGACCAAATATCTTTCACAATTTATACCCAATCCGTCTCAAATTTCAGCGCCATCGCGTTGCCTAACAAGAAATGATACAGACGGGTCTTGGCATTCAGAATATTACCAGCATTCAGCAAACTTAAGTGTTTAGTGACTAAATCTCATATACTTGTTATATTTAATAGCAAAATACCCATTACTGTTCAAGTTGACGTATCTAAAGATGGTTTAGGTGCATGTATTTTTCAAAACGGCCGCTCAGTAGGATTTGCATCATGAACCCTTACAGAAGCTGTGCAACGGTATGCACAAATTGAAAAGGAACTACTTAATATTGTATTTAGAGTATCAAAGTTTCACCACCACACATATGGCGGAACCATCCTAATTCAGAATGACCACAAACCCCTTGAATCTATCCTTCAAAAGGATATCAACAAAGTATCAGCACGCCTTCAACGAATGCACCATAAACTTCTTAAATACACACTTAATGTCAAATACTTGCCTGGTAAGCAGATGTTTTTGGCTGATACTCTTCTAGAGCTTACCTTCGAGATCCAGTTAAAGATGACCCGGAACATCAATATGTTATTCCCTCCATGTCAAAACATTTCCCTATTTCACAAGAAAAAAAAAGTTCGTCGACTCTACTAATAGTGATCAATCTCTTCAGTCAATAATAGTGTTTGATTAAGATGGGTGTCCTAGGCTGAAAAACACTATCCCTCACCAAGTTAAGCCTTTTTGGAGCATGCGCCATGACATTCATGTCAAAGATTGCATAGTATTTCTTACTGACAAGTTGGTGGTACCCAAAGCTCCCCGAAATCAGATGCTTGACCTCATTCATAAGTCACATCTGGGCATCTCTAAGTGCAAGGTCCGTGCTCGAGAGATTACGTACTGGCCAGGCATGTCCAAATACATAGAAGAATGTGTATCTAAATGTATCATATGTCAGAAATATAGAAACTCAAATCCTAAGGAGTCACTCCTTCCTCATTCTATACCTGATAGGCCATGGCAGAAAATAGCAACTGATATTCTCAGTTTTGGTGCTAATGACTACTTAGTTGTAATTGACTGTTTTTATAAATGGATTGAATTAGCACAGCTCAAGACCAAAACAACACAGGAGGTTATTGGAAAACTAAAATCCATGTTTGCAAAATATGGCATTCCAGAAACCGCCATGTTTGATAATATGCCTTTCTCAAGTTTCAAATTTAAATTATTTTCAAAAGATTGGGGTTTCAAAGCAATTACTTCTAGTCCACGGTATCCGCATTCAAATGGGATGGCAGAAAAAGCTGTAGCAATAGTGAAATCAATACTCAAAAAGGCATTGGAGGGCCTCATTAATGGAGTATAGAAACACGCCCATACAAGATCTGAATCTGTCGCCAGCCCAAATGATGATGAACAGAAGATCACGTACGCTCCAAGTTACCGATAAAAGGGTCATTACTAGGAACAGTGAGGACCAATAATGACCTAAAGAAGAAACTTTTGCTAAAACAAGAGAAACAAAAACATATATATGACAGAAGTGCGATTGAATTTCCCCCTTTTGATAAGGATGATAGCATATGGTTACAGCAAGGTAAGGTTTGGGAGCCAGCAGTGGTGGTAGAAAAACATCCAGCTCCAAGTTCTTATGTAGTCAAAGACTCTCATCGTAATGAGTACCGTAGAAACAGTAAGTTCCTACGACAATCACTATAGCCTTATATTGAACACATGGCTGAATTAATTGGTAAGGATTGCATACCCTCTACTTATCCCATAGAGTCATCCCCTTCCGACATAAGTACAACTGGGAAACCTGCTCCTCAACAACAGGAAATGCCACAGCGATCCCAACCTAAATCCCCAAAGATAACACGCTATGGTCGACAAATAAAAGCTCCCATTAGATACCAGTAGGTTGATCGAACTGTAAGCCTATTTCAATATATGTTGTATTTCTTCCGTGAATGTTTGTAAACCTTGTTTATTAGTTGTATGTCAGCTGAGATTATACTGAAACTAAAGGGGAGATGTTATATATTAGTAATGTTTCATAAGTTAAGTTGGTAGACTTAAGAAATGTTATGAGTGACGTATAAATATACTAAGTGTAATAATATAACTTCTTAAATAAGTAGCAGAATAAAAGCTACTCTGATAATAGCTGAAATAACGGCTTAGTTACTGTGTAACGGAGCAAACACTGACCTTCATGACACATTCTGTAGATGAGCTGACGAACAGAATCTCTTGTAAAATCATCAAGAGCTTATACAGATACTCCAGGCGTCGGCTATTTCTTTCTGATCTTGCAAGGAGTTTCAAAGTGATCCATTTTCTTTTTATAATAACTGCACTTCATAGAATTTTTTCAAACACTATAAAAATCCTAAAACTTGAGATTTAGCCTTGTGGTCAACACAACACAATCTTGGGGTTGAAAGATATATTTTATAGTCTTGATACAAAGACTTGAATTTTATAATAATACATATGGATCACTGAGAACCACTCGCTATTTTTTTTAAGCACACACTTCAATATTATATTGGACAAATAATTATTTATTATTATTATTATAATTATTATTAGCACCGCGTCTTACTACCCATTCGGGTTATACGCACTTACGCTAATGTGTAATGGTAGGGTGATTGTGAGATGAAATGGAGGACCTACAGTTTAACGTGTAATCCGAACCACGGTGGAGGCCTGGCATTCCTCACATTCACAAGTTGTGATTAATACACGTCTTGTCAGAGGTGAAGGAAGGGTTTGGCAATCAGATAAATCTGTGCTGGGACCGGGGATTGAACCCCGGAACTCCAGCACTTAAGTCTGAAACCTTACCCCTAGACCACCAGGTCACCCAATAATTATTTAAAGATCACTAAAAACCGTCTATTTTCCAAGGATAACACGCTCACACACCGAACTAATATTAACAAAAGAACACACGGATTACTAGGTAGTCGAATGAATATTAAAAAAAGACACTATATTATTAAAATTTCTAATAAATTTACTAACGGTAGATTAGATACGCCTAAATACTTAATAAAATAAAATATTTTGTTCGCTTCAACTTGTGGACAAATGCACTTCGTTTTATTAATTGTGTTTTATATACGATACTTCACTGTTAGATTTTATTTATAAGAATAACCGTTGGTTGTTTGATTCATCTTGAAAGTAGCGTTTGCTGTCTAATAAAAATTAATCATCAAAAACAGGAGATCGTTAAAAGTGGCATTACTTTCAGAAACAAATGAGCGCTGCCTGGCTGTATCATTGATCTCTATAATATATTAGGATGGACATGCACATACATATTGCCAAGGATCAAAGCGTGACGCTCAAGTTTTTCATCTACTTCATTGTGGGGGGATCAATTAAACGGCTTCTTTCAATATTCTTTTGCGAAACCACGTCTCTGATGAATAATAGTGTTATTTGAAAATAATGATGCATAATACCACACTTGCCTGAAGATACATTTACATTAAAGGATATACAATCCAGTTTTACAGGTAATACTGTACTGTAACCATTTATTTCCTTATATTTTTACAATTTTGTAAATAGTTTCCAATTTATTTTTGTTTTAAATGATGCACTTCAAAGTTCAGCCGAAGCTTAACGGGCTGTGTTGCCGACGTGACAAAATAATACTATTATAATAGCCTACATCAACTTATTTGAAGAAAAAACTAACCAGTTTCTAACTTTGTTATACTCTTCAAAGCTTTTACTAATACATTTATTTCATTTAACTAATCACAGATTGATGTATCTCATATATTCATTCAAAATTAATGAATGATGTCAAAATGCCACATTGCCTTGTATGGGCGTAGGAAAGAAAGATATACCCGAAAAGTTTCTTCTCTCTTACACAATGGAATACAGACGAAAGATCGAAAATTTTAGCCACAGATGTCCATCTATTTATTTTATAGAGATCATTTCTCAGTTAGATAATATGATCAAAAGTTCAATCTAAATAATATTTACACAATAATTATTTAACATCCATTTCGGGAACTCTATTAAAATAATTTAAATTACAATTCTTTTAATAGCAATTTTACGTTTTTATTTTGTTGTTATTTGTATCAACTCCTTATTAATAACAAATCATCTATTTTGTCTTTCGTAGCTCAATTGCTTTGCCCCTCCTACATTTCCCAAGCTTTCGTTTCAGTTTCACGGTTCGAAAGAAGCAATAGTTAAATTCGGTAGTTCAAATATTTTTTTGAACGTTTGTTACTTTTATTTGTAACTTATTGAGTGTTGTGAAGTGAGACTATATACATAGTTTTCAATATTAAGTTGAACTCTATATTATTAGAATGAATAAAAAGTGTGCAAGGTGTGAAAAGACTGTATATCCTATAGAGGAATTGAAGTGCTTAGATAAGGTGAGTGACAAACTACTCTCAGGAGATGAATTTCTAAGATAGTCACACGTCATTGTCATGAATGACTACATTTATACATTATTTCACTTTTTTTAGTAATTTAACAAATTTGAAAATCCATAATTCTATTTTTTTTAAACGTGATAACTTTGTGGGATCCTGGTCATTAAGTTTTCGATGATTTAATGCAGTTTTGCGGCATTTGACAGTGTTAGACACGACCTTTACATTAAAATATAAACTTTATTGCTATATGTAGACATCCTAGTCTTCATAACTATGGTTAAAAATGATTTTAAGAAAATCTTGTATAAGGTTAGTTAAGGTATGTTCAAGTTTTTTTTAGGGCCTAATTTGTGGATTTTTGGATGGAAATGTCACATCACAATAAGGGGAACTGATTTTTTATCTGAATTTAATTACTCACCCATTTAACAATGGGTTAGTTTTCACGTTTGCCAAATGTCTTAATTGGTGCTCTCTAAATAAGCGGGTATTTTAAAGAAATCTGTAGGCTTGAAGGGTTATTTTAGATTTAGGTCTTCTACCAACAGACACTATTAAATGACACATGTAGGCCTTACAAGCTATAGGCCTACACACAAAACAAACTTTTTGGTCTAAAACATCACTATCCTTTTAAATTATTCAGGAACAATGTACAAACTAGCGTTGAGACAATTTTTCTTTTGTTCACTTTAAAATATTATATCACAAATAATTGCTTTAGTAAATTATGAAAATAACACTGTACGTAACATCATTATTAATTACATTTGGCACAGAAAGGGGGAATACATTAAATATTAAGACAAAAGTTCATACATAGAAAATAAAAACTTGACTCACCTATTTCAGGGTATCATTCAGCCATATTCCTTAAAACACTTCCCAAAACACTTCTTCCTTCAAACTAGCATTTTAAATGCCCACCCACATAAGCCTATCTGAAATAAGCCTACTCTTTCTTTGTCACCTTGATTAAATACAGATTGTACATCTTTTAACTATGTACGGTAACATTAATGGGTAAATAATGTTTACGTTTCTTTTAATAAACTTGTTCAGAAAAATTACACGCGGTGTTATTAATTATATAAGACAAAAAAAGTCACAGCCATTAAACTACTTATATTGGTTAATTAAATTATAAATTAATAACCATGTCTTGCCAGAATACTCACATAACAACTTTGCATGGAAAAAAGAATACTCTAAATGTATTAATTCCATCAAAAATTTTATTGTAATTTAATTTTCATAGACTTTGAAGGTTAAGCTAAGCTTATTGATTAATAATTTTTTATTAACCACACATTTTTATTTATATAATTATTATAGTTAAATGTAAAATACACTTTAATATACGGTACTTTGGTTTTTTAAGTTGGCGATTATCTAGATTTTGTTTCGAAACATTTTTTGGTTAATAATTTAGTTTAAGCTTAAATTAATAATTTAGTTTAAGCTTAAATTAATGTGTTTAAATAAAGCTAACCTCAATAATGAAAGACAGAACACAACACAATATAGCAGTAAAGTGTATTAAAATACAGTAGAACCTGATTTATATACTAATTTGAGCTTGAAATCATCCAGATTAATGAAAGTTTGGATTAAAAAACCTATGAAATAAAGTATCTTAATGTACAATTAAAACAGCCAATACAAAAACAAGCCACATTTATTTTACATTCGAGGTAAAGTAATACAAATGAAAAATAATTTGAAGGAAAGAAATTAATATGTACATTACTTACATGATATTTTGGTCCTTTATTCTGACTTTAATTAGAACATTACCTGGTCTTGGTTCATCCACACTTGACTCACATTTTGGGAAAAGGGCTGTCCTGATTAAGCAAAAAGTCTGCTTCATTGGGTTCCGGATTAACGAGAAAATAGCAACAGAATGAATGGGCCACCTTTAAAACTATAACTTTACAGATTAAAACATATTTTATTAAATTAAATAATTAGTTTAAAATACTAGCTATATATTATATGAATGGAATATTACCTTATATCACACCAATATAAAAATTATTTTGTTTGTTTTGTTACAATGTGTGTGTATTATAAAATCTAATAACAGATTTTATATAATTTGATAATTTTGAATAATTATACAATCAAAACAAAACTTACTAAAATCACCAAAGAAATATAGAAACTTAAATGATGACAACTGGTATATATTGTTTTGACTTGTGTTCTTTGCATCAAAATGTTTACTCATGAGTCATGATCGTTTTTGGTGTATGACTTAGTTTTCTACTACAGCAATTAAATTATTGATTTGGTCAATATTACTAACGATTTTAATTCATTTCATCGATATAAATCTAAATTTTTATTTAATAAACATAGAAGGTTTGGTTAAGTTTTCCATGTAAGAATAATTGTAGGTTAATAATAAAAATTAATTTTACTAAAACTACTTACTCCTCACCTATTACCTATCCTTTTTAATAGGCCTTTATTTATTTGTGGGGGTTCATTCACACTTCCCAGTACTTAATTGTGATATATAACTTATGTGGGGTAGCTTACGTTCTATACGCCAGGTGAATCTTTTAAACACAATTGGAGCCACTTTTATAAAGTGGCTCATTTGGGTTATATCTCACATTGAGAATATTTTTAACATCTTTAGTGTACTTTGATATGTTGTTTTGTCTTTATAACAATTTAGTATGCTTTAAAATGTATTTTTTGTCATGTTAACATTTTATATTTTAATATGTTTGTTTTGTCTTTATAACAATTTAGTATGCTTTAAAATGTCTTTTTTGTCTTGTTAACATTTTATATTTTAAATATGTTTGTTTTGTCTTCATAGCTTACATATTATATTTTTTAAATGTTTGTTTTGTATTTTTAATGTAGTGTATACACCTGTGGTTTTTTTAGCAGGTGTATCACTCACTTTGTACTTAAAAATCCATTTGTGCACTCCCATGGAGTGTTCAAATGGACATCTCATATTGAGATATATTTTTACAACTGTATGTAAACTTTAGTATTATGTCTATGGCTTTTTTTTTATCATGTCCTTTTACCTGCCCATTCAGACAGGTTAATTGTGTAATTTGATTTTCCCCTATGGGGATTTTACTATGTTTTCATGGTGTTAAAGGCTCTAACGACCTAATTGTGCCGACAGGCCTATAAACCATAATAATAATAGTCATAGTCATAGAATATTTATATTTTGGTTGGAAAAAAGAAAATTAAGAGCTTAGTGGTGGGTACTATTCCTGTTATGAATTACAAACTAACCCAACATTACCTAACATTCTATTTCCATAAAATTAAATGTTAAAAAAAAGTTGTGGAGGGGTGTACACATTATTTAGAACGTCAGGTAGGCCTACCCCTCTGGTAAAGTGGTCAAGAGTACCTGGTTACAGATCCAGAAGTCCTGGGTTCTATTCCTGACACTTTCAAAATTTATCTTTGAAGCACTGGCTTTGGAATGGGTCAAACTCATTCTCGCTTATACAAATGAGGAATTACTTGAATAAAGAAGTAGTAGCTCCGGTTAATAAACAGATTAACAGCTGGAGGGCTCGCAGAGCTGACCACATGACATCCTATATCCCCAAATGTTAACTCGCACCATAGTCAGGTACCAGTAGTGTAATTTTCGTGATCTTAATAACAATGTTTGCATACTAGACCCTATTATATAATTATAAAATAAACAATTTATTAATTTAAATGATGTAAAATAATGTCAGGCCATGTTTTGTAACAATGTCTGAAAGGTGTCAATAACTGGTATAAATGTCCATCTACATAAGCCTATCAATATATTTGATAATTTAGTGTGTACAATTTCATATCTTTTACAAAAACCTCTTAATTTAGCCCAATGACCTTCAACATTATTGTTATATGTTCCTGGAATAGGATCAACAAAGTTTATTTTATGGTTAAAGATCTAGGGAACATTTGGTGACACATTAATTTATGGCGACACATTAATTTAACATCTTAATCAAAATACTCTTTCTTGCAATCTGTTCAAATTATTGTTTCAGACAAATATATATATATATTTTTTAATTTCACACAAAGTTTTAGATGACCTGTTTGGCACTTTTCAAATTGTACCAAGGCTCTTTATGGTAGTCTAAGTAAAAAATACCCAAAATCCAAATGCAATCTTACTCTTATAATTTATTTTTTTAAACTAGATATTTGTCAATTTGAACTACAGTCGCTGGTCCACCTAAAATAAAATATTTTCTAGATCATGTAACAACATCTACGAACAAAATGTTGTGAAGATCGATAAAATCGTGCAATCAGATGCATACAATCGAAAACCATTGTAATAAATATCAAATATATATGCCAATTTATTGGTAAATGCACATTAACAATAATCCAAATTAAATCTTGTCTATTTATAAATACGCAAACACCTTCTATAACAAGCACATTTTAGCCTACTTTCATTTGCCATCATTATCATCATTCGACGTTTCCGCTTCTGCTTCTAATCTGAAACTAGTGATTTGCTACCCCCAATTTTTTTATATGATGACTGGAATTTTATGGACGGATTTGATGGATAGCTGGTATATGTCAAACCTTAGGTCTATTTAGTTAATAGCCTATTTATTAATATGGTTTCTGAGATAGAATGCACATTTTAGTAAGTTTACTTACACAAGAATTGATAGATTAACACACTGTTTGTTTGGTAAATTTTGGAACCAAACAAAATATAGGTTTTGTAGCATATTAATTTTCATTTTGCATTAATAAATTAAGTTATAGAACTAAATCAATAGGCTAATGATACAGATATTATTTAGATTTTTGTAACATATTTTATTATTGATGTAAGTACCTAGGTAATGTTGTATTTGAAGTTTTAGACCTACATGGTTTTAATTGGGTGACACATTAAAAAGTAAAAGCAATATATTTTCATATATTGTCACTAATAGTTTATTCAGAAGATATATAATTTTAATAGTCTGAAAATTTTTTATTGCAAAAGTGTTTAATATTAACTTATATTGACAGTTAATGACATGCCTAGAAATAAGTAGAAGGAAAATAGTAATAATTGGATTTTGCATAAAACAGTTGTATACTTGTTTTAACTGAAATAAAATGTAATAATTTTTAAAAGACTAATTTGTGAATATTACATTACTTTATTAAACATATTTATTCTAGTATTTCCCCCATATTATCACACATTTTCCAAAACTTATATAGAGAATCATTCACAATGTGACATTATTAATTTTTTTCATACCTACCGGTAACAAATGTTTGAAGAATTTATATCTTAATAAGCTAACGTGTTTTTAATATATTATGTCAAATGCATTTATAAATTCATAATCCTCTCAGTGAGCTAAAACTCTTTATAGGTCATGTAATTTTTTTAGCACATCTTATTAGGCTAACTGTTAAGGTTATACACATGTACTAATTATACTAATGAGTTAGGGATAAGAAGGTTAAATTTAGAGGAAGTGTACCTGCATTTGTGTGGAGGAAGAGTGAAAAATAATTTAGGAAAATCCACCCGCAGTCCACCTTAATGGGATTCAAACCCTAATCTCCCTGTCGTCGACATTCTAGTCTAGCATGAGAGTGACGGCTTAGACCATGCGGCCACAAAAGCAGCTGATAATGTCATTAATTAATTATTAAAAAAGACCCCCCTTGGTGGCATAGTTGGCTAACACGCTAGTTTTGTTTTGAGATCGACTGCCGAGGACAGGGAGATCGAGGTTCGAATCTTGTTCTGGTGAACTGGGGGTGGTTTTTCCTAAATGATTTTCCACTTTCCCTTCATGCAAATGCGGATTCACTTCATCTAAATTCAACCTTTCTAATTTCTAAGGTTCTAAATAAAAATTAAAAAAGTGACAAAACTAAAATTTTATAAATTTTAAGTCATACTAGACTTAGGTCTATTAAATTTTCACAGAATGCTTTATTAAAAGATTTCTTAGTATGACCAACTGGTAGCATCCATTTGATAACTATTAATAATCAAACATCTCATTTATGAAGGTAGGCCTACTTGAATTAATTTTTAATTACAATTCATGGCATTATATAATTTTTTTTACCAGTATTTTTTTGTATGTGGATCCAACAAGGCATATTTAAAATTGAGAAGGAAACTGTGTGAGAGGAGTCGAAACACTTGGACCTTACTCAATATTTAGGCAAATAGCTATGATTACATTTCTGTGAGGTGATTTTTGAACGAACTTGTTGATATCATTCCACTTGCAAGACCTCTCACTCGTATCTTTTATCATCTTATGTCCAATTATGCATTTTATAATTCATCAGTTTTTAATGTTTACCATTATTTCATTGTTGACATTTTTCTGGTATATTTATTGTGCTTCATTGTACATAATTTATGCATTGTAACATCTCATTCTCCAATCAACTTTAAATTTACATTAAACTCAACACTTAATATCCAAGCATTATCCTTTATTATTCTTTAACAATGTTGAAAACCTTCTTGTGTGGTTGAATGGTCTAACAATAGACTTGACTGCCGATGATTGGGTTCAAATTGCACTTGTGTGGGCTGAGAGTGGTTTTATGCTCTCCCTCCACAAAAATGCAGGCACACTTAATTTAAATTAAACTCTTCTCATCCCTTAACACAATAGCATAATTATACAGTAGGCACATTCACGTGTAACACGAATAGTACTGAGACACTGTGATAAAAAAAATCTGTTGTATAAAAACATTGATTTGCCATATATAAATTAAAAAAGTATATTCTAAATTATTAATGATGTCACAGGTCATGTGATGATTACTTGAGATGAGGTTTGTCTCTCCATTAATTTGGTGTTCAAATGGGATACAAGAACTTGAGAGGTGTAAATAATTTGATCCAAATAAACACATTTTTGCTAAAAACTTAGCTTAGGAATGTGTTCAAATTAATAAAGAACTATCAGCTATAAACAAGTCTATAAACTGTTTTAAAGATTGAAATTTAGTGGGGTAGCTAAATAATCAGGGCCAAAGATATTATCATAAATGGTGATAAACTTTATTTCTATTTACTTAAAAAAAATGTGATTAATTTGTTTCAATAAACTAGCATATTTTAAGATAGGCTACACACTAATGTACAGTATGGCTAATGTTTTTAAAGTGAATAGAACATTACACTCAACCATACTTTACCTTTTAGAAGCTGTTCATCACCACTTTACCTTGTTACTCTTTGCCCCCATATTCCTAACAAAAATCAAGTGAGTTTAGCAAATAGTCTTAAATTACTCTTTGTTGTAGAGTGGAAGAAACTTTATGTAGGTACTACTGTATAAATGGGACCTGCTTGCATTTGATCTTTTGTCATTGGTACAAACACTTAATTGTCTACTGTCTAGTTGGGAGCTTGGACATTATGTATTGAGCCATATCTTAGGCTAAAGCTCATGATAGGGACAATTTTGGCCATTTCACATTTCAATCGTTGATTAAAAATATCATGAATAATTTATACTTAAAATTGATTACTTAAGTAGGCTTTATGAACAGCAAAGCTGATTTTTAAAACTAAAATAAAAATTCCGAGTAATTTTTGTTACAGTTTCAAGACTGCTATTAAATAAATATTGGCTAGGCTTTTTTTTTTCTCTTTAAGTTTGGGTAAATAGCACAATTGTTTAGGGTGTTATTTAAATAAAAGCAAATTCATAGTTAACAAATATAGCCTATTTATTTATATCGCTGGAATGTAATCAACTTGAGCTTTCTAAACTTTTGTAAAATTATAAACCATTGAATTATGTCTTATAATTAGTAATTATTTAAAATTAATCTTGTTTAGATTAAATTTAAAGTTCAAATTTAAATTTATAAGAGACCTTATGACTCAATTAGATGATAAATATCAAGCACACATACAGTAGGCTATCTTAATTTTATGTTGTAAATTCAATGAGCTTTTTTAAAACTTAATAATATTTGAATACATCATTCTACTTAGTAAGCCTCCAAAAGGCTTTATTTTCAAACCTGTGTGTATTGTAAACATAATAAGAAGATACTTAATAATCAATTTGAAAAATCTAAATAATTTCTTCCAGAGTAATTCTATTAGAGCCATTCATTCATCTCTAACAGCATTGGTAGATTATTGAAGCAGGAGTTCTTTATTTGACTCATTTGATAGGAATTTTCCCTTTAGCTGCATTCTCTAATAGTTTTTACTTGAATCATCTTCCAATTGATTTGTGTTTATTGTTAACTGCAAATGTACAACTTTAAATAACCCTGTTTTCTTTTTTTCCAGATCTGGCACAAACAGTGTTTTAGGTGCAATGAATGTAATATGACACTGAATATGCGGACATACAAGGGATTCAACAAGCAGCCTTACTGTGAAGCGTAAGTATTTGAGTTTTATTATTTATTGGTCATGAATTGTCTTCAATGTAATGACTCATGTTTATCCTTTAATTTAATCTAGGCTTGTTTCCTTTGCAAATAATTTTCCCAATTTGGTTATGAATGCTGTATTATTAAACTCCAAGCCTATCTGGTTTTTGATACATTAAGATCTTAGGTATGAAAGCTAAACTAACAACTCGATGTGCATTACAACAATCTTTACATTAGAAAGGTGTGTTTCTACAGCTTTATAAACATACAGCAAATGTAGACTAAGCTTTAATGAAATCATATTATTTTGGTAATGGATTTTAATGTTTATACTCCACCAAATCCTCTTCTGAATAGCAACTAGAAGGCCTTGTTCAAGTGTTTGCACTCCTAAGGGCATGCCCAATTGACCATGCTTTCAAGTTGATTTCACGTTTCTGTTGTCTTTAAATGAACAGTGCAGAAATATTCATTATGACTCATTATTGGTTCAATATAAATTATCTGGGGCCCACCACACAATTCTAAGCCACTAATACTCCCTTAAGCATTTTTTATCTCTTAAAAGTATATAAAAAAACTTGTAGGCTAATCTGCAACGACCTAGCGACCTAGCCGTTAGGACAAGTATTAATAATTTAACATATTATTTCGGTTTCCATGTAGTTACAAAAATTATTTAAAACTATTTTGAATCTTAGAGCTTCATTCCATAATCAACTTTAAAGTAACAACATAACGCTGTGGTACTCTTGAGCATTAATAAGAATACAGCAGATAAGTCACCAGTCTACTAGAAATAGCATATAGATAGGTAATTTTCAATTTAAATTATGTAATTCTACTTTCATTTCAATTTATTAAGTGATGTTTATATGAGCAAAGCTTTTTAACATAAAAATTACAAAAAATAATAAATGCATGGGTAAAAAATTAATTTCCTCACCCCTACTCAATAGTAAATTTGCGCATAATAGCACCAATTTTATTTTAGTCTAATCACTGATACATTGGTCAATGTTTTTGTACTTAGATTGAAAAAAAACCCACTATGATCGAATAGTTATGGTAATTATCACAAAATAACCATCATAGTAATTACATACCCAATGTGTAAAAAAGTTTCATACATTCACATAGTTAGTGTTCATCCTTGTTGTTTTTATGACACTTTTTATTAATTTACTAGGTTTTCCTAAATGACTTGGTAAAATTCTATATATACATATATGAGTATTCACTCGGTTTTAATTTTTTATACTAAACTTATTCCTTTTTATTTTAACTGATCTGTATTTATGTAATATTAACAAATGTAATTTTACAATAAGCATTTTAACTTGTTCGGTTTCATTTTAATTATGCCAATAGCAAATATCAATTTATTTAATTGTTACAATTTTTTAATCAATATTGATTCTCACCTTCTGGCATAATAATATTAGAACGTTATTATTATCAAAGTCTGCTCTCTTATTAAAGAATTAACTGGTCAGGTACAAAAATATTTTTTTTTCAGAATGTGGTTGGTTTGTATATAAAATACATTTATTTAAAACTCTGCTTCCATAAATATTTTTTCAAGACAAGTATTCTTCTTCCTGCTATACTCGCTTTGGTGGCCCAATGGTCTAAGGTGCCACTCAAATAGACTAGACTGCCAATGTCAGGGAGATAAAGGTTTGAATCCTGGCCGAGTGTACTAAGAGTGGTTTTCCCTAAATGGTTTCTCACACTCCCTTCACGCAAATAAGAGTGCATTTCCTCTAAATTCAACCTTACTCATCCCTAACACATTAGAGTAATTAGTAGTCCTACGTGTGCCTATAACCCAAACAAGAAGTGAAAGCGGTGCTAAAAAAATACTCTAATTATTTTTGTTTGATAGACAATGACAAGACAAAGGCATTGACTGTTCACTTTTCAAATGTAAGACAACTTGTATCTCCTCTGTGCATGTATTTGTTAAAAATAAGGACCTGCGCTTCTACTAAATTATTCATAAAGTTTCTCTGATAGTTGTTTTCCAACAGTCTCAAACCGTAATAATTGACTTTTTCTAAATTGTGTACGAAAACATCGCCCTTGTGGATTGGGTGTATAAGGTTGTTGTTTTTAGCCCCGCGTTTTACTTGTTCAGGATACACGAATATTTTCTAATTGCGCTAATGATTTAGGGGTGAGGAAGTTTTAATTTAGAGGAAGTGTACCTGTGTTTGAGCGCAGAAAGTTGGAAACCATTTAGAGAAAACCCCTCCCAGTACACCTGACCGGATTCGAACCATGACCTCCCCGTCATCGGCAGGCTAGTCTATAGCGATAGTAGCGCCGTAGAACATGCGACCACCGAAGCAGGTCCTAATCATCAGTGTAAATAAGTGGTTAGTAAGACGTGGAACACACAGCATTTTATATGGAGTCATTTCCCAAATGAAACGACCCGTTCACTTTTATAAACATTTGACTAAACTTTAGTCATCTTTTTGAATGAAAGTACCAGTATCCATGAATGAAGTCCTGGTCATCGACTATATCATGTTAATTAAGAAGCATTTGCTGAGTAACGCTTCAACCAGATTTGTACAAGCTTAAGGTGATTGTTAAAAATAATTTTAAACTAACGACTGCTCTAATATCAGCAGTATTGTCTTGTATTCTTGGATAAAATTACCTCTCCGCTTCTCGTTTTAAGAGTACACGAGTACCTTCCCTCTCAACTTGTGAGAGATGAGAATCTAAGGTTGTAACAAATCTTGGCTCCCCCGGCACAGAAGTGAATCATTCGGTCAATAGAACAACAAAGAACCTCTGTCAAGTCAGACCACTTGGTGTTGGCCTTGTCACAGAACCAAGGCTTCATTAATGAGCTCCGTGCCAGCCATACGAGACCACACCCCCTGGACCATAAATATAACTGAGAGTTCAACGTCTTGGAGAGCGGAGTAAAGTGTCGTTTGGGACAACTTTGACAGTGAGAGATCCAATTTTATTACGTCTCCGTGGACCCATTAATTTTTTTTAAATGTATTAAGTCTTGCAGCCCTTTTAGTGATAGAACGCATAAGAAAAATGCACCAGCATTTGTTTTAAGGATAAAAAAAAATCAAATTTGAAAAAGTATCAAGTACCATTACAGTCTTTACTAGTGTTTCACAAACTTTGGCCAGTCGCGTACCCCTATTGGGGCTGTACATGCCCCTTTCAGCTCTCAATAAAAATAAATATATACCAGCTATATTGTCAAGTAGGGATGTGCGAAGCTTCGACTTGGCTTCGAAACAAACATCAGCTTCGGCTTGGCCTCGAAACAAACATCATCTTCGGCTTGGCCTCGAAACAAACATCATCTTCGGCTTGGCCTCGAAACAAACATCAGCTTCGGCTTGGCCTCGAAACAAACATCAGCTTCGGCTTGGCTTCGAAACAAACATCAGCTTCGGCTTGGCTTCGAAACAAACATCAGCTTCGGCTTGGCATTCGAAACAAACATCAGCTTTGACTTCGCTTCGAAAATAAGCCAATAAAAGTATTGACAGTTAAAATACTCAATTTATGCTCAATTACTGCCATTCTGAGCAGTTTTTTACATTACAAATTATATTAATACGGAAAAAATCTTAAGTAATTAAATTGCATGTTGTGATGGTAGGTCTAGCTTTATTTATCAGATTGAAACAAAATATTTCAAACAATTGTGCAATAAAACATCCATGTAATTTAAATGCATAAAGTAATTTAAATAACCACAATAGAATATTTTTTCATGTGTAATACAACCAACAAAAAATATTCGAACTTCAATTTGGCTTCGAGAATATTTCATATATTGGATTAGAGCTCGCTTCGAATCAAAAAAGTGGATTTCGCACACCCCTACTGCTAAGTAAAAATGGTCGTTCTAAATTTAAATAAATCTTTAGTGGTAAGATGAACAAAACTGGGAAAGTAGGGTCAATTGTCGCTGTAATTCCAGCCGATGCTCTGAGTCAACCCAGTTGCAACACAGCATTATAATTATATCACCAAGGCCGTGTAACCATTGCCCAACCAATGATAGCGCAAATGATGCTTTGCCAAAGTATACTCAGACTACCCTGAAATGTAGAACGGTAGCAGCAGTCTACATTATGATCCTATCTTATAAGCTGTACCATAGTTTTACCCTGCAAGCCCACCGCCACCTTTCAAAGTAAACGGACTGTAGGCTTACATCATTCATTATCTTGACAGGTCAAAAGGTGCTTTGACAAAGTACATTACGCGCCCTCTTATTTTTATTTTAGCTCAAGTACCTATTCGGAGTATACGTTTATGTACTAATAATTGCGCTCACGGGTTAGCGATGAGGAAGGTGAATTTAAAGAAAGTGTACCATAATTTGCGTGGAGATAGAGGGGGAAACTATTTAGAAATAAACACCCTTACTACACTCGATTGGGATCAAAGCACTATTTCCCCTTCATAGGCAGTCTAATCTATTGTGAGAGTAGCGCCTTAGACCATACGTCCACCGAAGTGGTATACTCGTCCCCTCCTTCAAAATGTATTATGATGGACGATCTTGACCTCTACATATACCAAAAAGCTCCCCTAATTCCCTCCTTTAAACACCTAAGCCCTCCCTTTCAGATACCAAATCCCCTCCCCCGCATATACCAATGTCCTTTATTCAATTACCAATCCTTCCTGTTTACTTCAGCTGGTCACAGACATGTGTGTGGGGCACTTTTATCACCCCTGTTTTAAGTTTTGCACTTGCCGGCTACAGAGAAAAAAGCTCGTGTGCAAAGAGGAAATGAGCGTGGTTTTTTTGCCGTAACGTGCAGCCTGAGCGTGTTTTCAATCAAGTGAACAACGTTGCTGACACCGTCATGACAGGAAACTTCTGTTCTGCGAAATCTGAGTCCTCAAAGGAGTCTGTCTGATTTGTTCGAGACATGTCTCAATGAAACACTATTGTATTGTGTTAATAAAACCCAACTTGGCTCCAATTGTGCTCATGCGTCATATCTCGACTACAAAGTTCTCAGTTTTATCATAACAAGAAATAAAGAATAGATCGGCCCACTCATTGTTTGAGCTGTTGTACTAGCTGCGGGGGAATACTCTGGGAGTCCAGGATTAAATACTGTTTGGCTACACTTAGTTTCTTTTTTATTTATTGATTTGACATTCTCTCCAGTCGAATACTAGCGCATTTTTTTATTTTTAATGTTCACCTCCTCGTCTTATGTCTTTAGTAAAAATATATGTAGGGCTTGGAAGAAATTGTTTCGGAGAAAGTACCTCTCGGTGAAAGTTGATTAAATTTTTGTTGTGAGCGAACGAATCTTCATTCACCAAGACGGTTGCATTCGAAAACTGACGACTGATGAGGTGGTTCTCGGGTCCTTATATAGGACAGGTTTTACGAACAGGAGCTAGCCGGAAAAATAATTAGAGCGGGTTTCGGACACTACCATTTTTAAAATATGTGGCTCAACATTTTGTTCTACGAACGGTTCATCATTGAAGGTTTGAGGGACCCAGATTGAGTTTACTCTCACAAAAAGTGTCGAGATCAATATCAACTGGAAGCTTCGGGTCAACTTTCACTCGGGGCTCCGTGCTCGCCTGACACCAGTTGGCGAACCTTCTGCTGTTCAATTTTATAGAACCTTGTCTAACAATTAGAAAAGTTGCTAGTTATACTTTCATAAATTAATGCATCAAGTCATGTGCCATGGAGCTGTCCCGTTTGATTGATTTTATCAATACCAACTAAATCACGCTAACTATAATTATTGTAAAATGTCAATTTTGACAGCAAAAAAAAAAGTATTATCTAAACGGTTCTTTCTATGAAAATTGGGCTGTTAGTCGCGCGCTCTATCCCCATTAGTAGATCAAACCTGTGCGGATAATTTCTAACAACTAATTTTAATTTAAAATAGTTGAAGGTTTTTACCATAGCATTTAAATATAAAACAAAAGATGTATAACTTTTCTTCTAACAATATTATTTTTAATATTCCCCTTACATATTCTGCCATAGGATGTTTGGCACATTTACTCTGAAAAGTGACCCGTTTGGACCAATCTATATACAGGTCATTCGGAAGTATTAGGATATAATTATGAGGTATTTTGGACCAACCAAGATAGGAGGTATGGACTAAAGATAAACAGAACTCTGTAATTTATGTAGACCTAGCCTAACAAAATATAACCTAGCCTCGAGGAGAATTCCTTCAATTTTAGCAGGCATAAGGGTGACTTGGTGGTCTAGGGGTAAGGTGACGGGACTTTTGTGCAGGGGGTCCGGGGTTCAATCCTCGGTTCCGGCACAGATTTATTTGATTGCCAAGCCTGTCTAACCTGTGAGAAACGTTATCGTAATTATGTTGAAAGCAAACTTAATAATTTACGAATTAATATAAAATAATATCTACCTTTGTTTAATATTAGTTGACTTGAAACAATTCCTAAATTGTCTTCCACTCTCACTCCACGTAATTGCGGGCGCAATTTATCTAAATTCAACCTTCCTCATCCCTAACACATTGACGTAATTAGTACATAAGGGTATAAGCCGAATGGGTAGTAAGACGCGGTGCTAAAAAAAGTAGTAAAGAAACGAATGTGAGCCTTGTAGACACGTTATGTTCATAAATCATAATTCAATTTTTTGTCATCAATAAGTGGACTAAAATAATTTTAAGGTTGGCCCGACATTTGTCTCCCCCCTATCCTCCGTGCTTCCTATCTACCCATCCCCAACCCCGCTCCCCCCCTTTCTTATAACACACTCGTCTCCTTACACATTATATTTTGAATTATAATAGGCTCAGCGGTACCTCTACAATTTAACCCCTCAATCACAAGCCGCCACTGCGGAAAATTTTCATCTTTAGTGTTATCACTAAAACACCTAAATATAATCCTAATTAGCTAAAACTTGGTAAACATACTTTAGGAAACGCGAGCGTGTGTACACCCTCACATCTTTTATGAGCATGTAGTTTTAAACCACGTGAATAATCGTTATTTACCATCAATATGTACTGTTGAATATATTATCCATTTCTAGTTGTTTGTTCAAGTCTCCGTCGGATATAATGAGGTGTTTTTTAACTAAAGTTTTCCTGTCTCCCTCTACGCAACTTTTGGTACATTTCCTCGGTATTCTTCCCTCTCTTATTGGTATGAATTTGAGGGCAGACCGGACGAGACGTGTGTTACGTAATTAAAGAGTTGACACTGACACTATTTGTGGCCAAAGTTCTCCTTAAATCGACTCACGCTTGATAGCTTGATACCGAGAGTGACCACTTCCTTGATGATGAACTGTTCACAGACGTCTTCCTTAGGAGGCGTCACCGACGTGATTCACCGCGTCTCTATCTCTCTGACCAGGGATGTCATATTCACGAGGCGTGTTTTCGCGGTTGACCTGGTATTTATGTTTACGACCGAAGCGTTTTCGCGGTTGACTTGGTATCGATGTTAACGAAATGTTTATGACCAAGACGATACCAAACCTCGGTTTAGTAACGCTTTCCTTAACCAGACCAAACTGCACTGGTGCAACCAAGGGGGTGAGGGGGTCGTCAGTGTTGAAACCCCCCCTCCGAGACCTCGCTACCCACCTACCTCTTTCTCGTCCCTAAAGCTGTTGAGATCATACATGAGGAACTCTACAAATGAAGACCGACTTAATGGGCTTCATGTACATACATCCAGAGGTCAGTTACGGACCCATGTGCGAAAATGCCAGATCTGACCCAGAACTGGAATTGGCCAGATCTGGGAATACCAGATTTGCCCCAGATCTGGCTCAGATATGATCTTTCCCCATGGGGAGGATGAAGTTCTCATTGAACTTTCTATGAAGCTAAGGAAAATCAACTTGACTAAAGTGAATTAGTTAAAAAGTGATTTTGTGAGTTAATAGTTAGTGCAAGTTGCTTATTTGAATTTTCAGATTTTAGCTCATAAAATAATTTTATAAATCAAATTTCCAAAATACAATTGATTGAAACTTGCATGTTTGTATATTCTAGCAGTATACATGGATAAAAATGTGTTCATAAAATCTTAGTCATAATAATTACAGAATTTTGACCATTTTAATAAATTTTAAATTATTTGGGATATTATTGTATTTATTTTGATCCATTTGCATTTTGCAGTACTTAAATTTTCACCATGGGAAAAACCAATGGACCCCGCTTAGTTGGTCAGTGAAACTACCCCCTACCCCCACAAACGAATCCTGGCTGCGCCAGTACCAAACAGTACGGTTACGACCAATGAACTGAGAATTTGTGCGCCAATCTCAAAACAGCATCACTTTTTATGTTGGATCTAAACGAGTATAACTTCGTAGTCAATGGATTTTAAGTTTTTGTAAAATAAAGTTTTGTTATAGATATGATAAAGGCCTATTTAATATTACATACGCAACTTCATATTTTATTAAGGCTATTTTTGGGAGGATATGTTGTGTAAATATTAGGACTAGTCAAAATAATCACCAATCTAATTAAAAAAATAAAATTAAATAGCTCATTTTCCGTCGATTTGCAGTACATGTAGTAGGATTACATAAATTAACCTACCAGCATTTAGATCTACTCCAACCCAACCGCCATTTTTGTTTAAGAAAAACATCTCAAAATCGTTTTCACGCTTCAACTTGGTCAGAAACACTTTGTCGATAACACTCGATACCAAGACGTAACCTAGCAATCGCGAAAACTCGCCCTGGGAAGTTTCTCTTTTTGTACAATGGATTCTTTCACCTTCTCTTCATATGTATGTTAGCGCTGTCCCTTCAAATCCATCTTCATCAAATCATTAACTGGATTTCCAACTATGTCGTTTCTACTGTTTTTAACAAGAATAATCTCTATACAAGGATTGTATTTGTGCTTTCACCTGAATAACCTAACATGCCCTTTCTAAGAACAAGGTTATATCAGCACACCACATCAAACTAACTCAACCCAGGAAATATTTGCTTTTAAAAAAAACCTGTAATCGAACCGGGGTCCTTTATAACAGGCTTTCTCCACCTTAACAGTGAGGCACGAAGTGTTTCAGGGGAAGTGCAGCATGCTTTTATTTCTGAAGTTATTGATCATAGGATCTTCGAACTGCTAAAGTTCTGTTTTACTGTAAAAAATGAAAATGGATACAGATGTGGGACGGAAAATTTACAAAACTGGAAATTTTCAATTAATTTTTTCTGTTGATTAATTTTCACTGACAACAGTAATAATAATACTAATAATAATAATAATAATTAGTAGTAGTATTATTAGTAGTAAGAAACACCTACTTCGGTGGCCGCAAGGTCCAACGCGCTACTCTCGCAATAGACTTAGGCTGCTGAAGGCAGGGAGATTGGGGTTCGATTCAGATGAACTGAGGGAGGTTTAGTCTAAATGATTTTCCACTCACTCATTCTGCACACAAATGCGGGTGCAATTCCTGTAAATTCAACCTTCCTTATCCCTAATACATTAGCGTAATTAGTACATAGGCGTATAACCCGAACGGGCAGTAAGACGTGGGGCTAAAGTAGTAAAGTAGTAAACTAACAAATGAATGCGAGCCTTTGTATACTCGTTATGTTCATAAATCATAATTCAAGTTTTTATCATCAACAAGTTAACTAAAATAATTTTAAGATTGGCCCAGTATGTCTGTCCCCCATTCCTCCGCGCTTCCACTACCATCGCTCCCGCTTCTTATATTCCATTCGTCTCTTAACACACTATATTTTTAAGTATAATAGGCTCTAAAGGCTGATTTTGGTAGAAAGAACAGTAGAAACTAGTTACTAAAGTTACCAAAACCATTTTAATATATTCATACATAGTCATTTTATCTCCAGCTGTCACTTTTAATAGACATCTACAATACCTTTTAATAGACATCAACAATACCTAGAGAATAACACAAACAATTTATTTAAATGCTATCAATGTTGGCCGCAAATAAATATGTTTGAATTTTCTCTTCTGTTCTTCCAACCAGTGCCACCTCCACAATTTAGCCCCTCCACCGCAAGCCGCCACTGCTAGCTATAGGTGTAAATATGAGCAAGGTTGAATCTAGAGGAAATATACCCACATTTGCGTGGAGAGTGGGAGGACGACCCTAGTATATCCGGTTGGGATTTGTGTCAATCCAACATATTGCGAGTGTGACGTCTCATAATAAGTGATCCCTTAGTAAGTAATTTAATAAAACGTGACTGGTAAATATAAAAAGTATGAAATAGTGGTGCACCAACAGAGTACGTGTCGGGTTTCGGTTGTGTGAGCTTGGCTGTTTGTGGTGAGAAGTGTCACGTGCTCTCAGGATACTTCCTAAAGTTTCTTTGTGAACGAATAAAATAAACAATACCACCATCAGTTATTTATTCTTAAAGAATTTAAATTTTTTAGGCGTTGCTTCAAATAGCCCGTCCGGGTTATCCTTAAATGTACACTAATGGATTAGGTTGGAGGAAGGAATAACGTAGAGGAAATGTACCCATATTTGTTTTGAGCGAGAATGAATAAAACATCTTAAATACATTCTCAGTTTATCCGATAGAGATTCGAACCTATACGTACTACCACTGCGGGTAAGGTTTTATTTATTAAACTGAATTGCCTAGCTGAGCCTGCAGGTGTATGAATTTTATAAGACTCCAACAAGTGACTATTCTAGACATTGAGGACGAACACAAATACATTATTAATAAACTTGCAACCCGCCTCGGTGGCGTAGTTAGCTAACGCGCTGGTATCGTGTTGAGCTAGACTCCCGAGGACGGGGAGATTGAGGTTCGAATCTCGGTCGGGTGAACGGGAGGGTTTCCTAAATGGTTTTCCAATCTCCTTCCACGCAAATGGGGGTTCACTTCCTCTGAATTTAACCTTCCCAACCCATTAGCGTAGTTAGTACTTTAGCGTATAACTCGAACGGGTAATAAGACGCGGTGTTAAATAATAATAATAATAATAAAATAAACTTGCAGGGATGGGGTAGGGGGTTTGTTCTCACCAACACACCCCCTCCCCCCCGTCTCGTTGTTTTCACAACAGGACCTTGTAAATTAGTTGTTTTTTTTAACATGGTGTGTTCTACAATATTTTACTACCATAATATAGTCTTACCAAGATTACCACACACCGCCTTGCTTTGTTTCAAGAAAACAGGAAAAAATCTCTTCATTTTATTTACTCCTACCCAGTTTTTAATTAATTTGAAAAAATCAAATCCAAATTTTAAAATTCTGGCTTTGATGTGTACATGTTTGTATAGTACACAGGGGTTACTAACGTTTAAATGTTCAACCTTCTGCGTGAAGTAGATATCGCGCAATACTCGGGACACACACACAAACTCTTCATTTTATTAATGTAGATAATTATTCACCTGTTAAAATTGTGCACTAAAATTTTGGTGGTCAAATAACCTTAAAAGCTAATGAATGAAATAGGCATGAGAAATATAGATTAGAGAGTAAATGTAGCCGCATTTGATTGGAGGGTGAACCATTAAGCGAAAAATACCTCCAGTACACCCAACCGGGACTCGAACCCTGATCTACCGTCAGCGGCAATCCAGTATAATAAAGAGTGACGCGTAAGGCCGTACGACCACCATTGCTGATTTTAGTCCAGTTGCTAAGAAGAGAAAACACAACCTCATCACTTTGTTAGTTTATTGGCTCAACAAGTTTTTTTTTTCTCGCGATAACTAATTCATGCCGAGACCAGAATGACGTCATTCAGTCCAAGTTGATACTACTGTAAACAAAACAGGCTTCTTGCTACACGTGTCGCCAGGGATCGACCACGTGAGCTTCCTCGAGAGAGGAATTTGTTAACAATCGACAAGGTGTTTATGTAGGGATGTGATATTGATAGCAAAATGAATCACAATCGAAAGAAAAATTTGGGAATTTGACCAGAAGATTTATTTTATTTTTAGCTGAAACTTTTATTTTCCTCTATATCCTTAGAACATCTAATAACCGTAAATACAAATTTTACATTATAGTTGAATATTCCTTATTCCTCATATTATCACAAAAAATTAGTAATTCTGTGATAATATAATTAATACAAGGCCTAATTATGTGCATACCCTGTTTAGACTAGGAAGGAATGTCAGAATTCGTTTGTATCTAATAAATATAGATTTTCGTGAAGGATTAATACTTTTTTCACATCCCTGATACTTAATACTATGGGCAAGACTGATTGTACTCCACGTCCCAGCTAACTTGGGATCCTGTTGGTTTCCATCCCTATCAGATTAACCTTTTTTTAGCATCCCATTCGGGCTCTATGCTTATTGTTCTAATTACGCTAATTGATTATGGGAGGAAAGTATAATTTAGAGGAAGTGTACCGGCATTTGCGTGGAGAGATTGGAGAAAGCATTTGGGAAAAACTACCCACAATACACTCGACCGGGATTGAACAATGATCTCTGTCATCGGCAGTAACGCCTTAGACCATGCGCCCACCGAAGTGGTTTAAAGCTTTATTACTTCTGACATGTGCTATGGACATGCGGCAGTGGACCTAAAATTATAAGACCTAAAGTCACAACTCCTAAACTAAATTTCTTAACTTCATAACACCTAACTTCACAAGACCTAATTTTATAGCTCCTGACTTTACTAGACCTAATTTTATAGCTCCTGACTTTACTAGACCTAATTTTATAGCTCCTGACTTTACTAGACCTAAAAGCACTGGACCTAAAATTTATTTTTCATAGATTACTTTAAAATATTTATGACTGTTCAAACAGGCAGTGGACCTAAAGGCACAAGATATAATTTTATAAGACCTAGAAGTCTAAAAGCATGTTTTCAATGTGTTTTTCCTAGTAGATTTAATTGATTAAATATAGAAGAAAGTGATAAACAGAAGGTACATAATTACTTTAACATTTTGACTAAATTAAATCTATTACCTTCAAAATACTTACCTTAGCAAAAAATAATCATCACTTCTCAAACAAAATACTGTTATGTGCAAACGAATTCGGCCATTTAAGCTGAGTTTAAAGTACTCTAACACAATCTAATGTAAAATCTATTAGAGTTTATTAGACTCTCAGAATGAATCACGAAAAGTTTGTATTATTAGTTAAAGAATATTCCAACCTATATAACCTATCTCATCCCAAGTACCACAAGTTTGGTGAATGTTCTACACGGCGGTTCCGCGCGGTGCGGCGCGCCTTAAAGACTCTGTTCAGACGGGGCGGATTCGTCCGCGCGAAAATTGGTATCTGTTCAGACGTCGCGGATTATAAAAGGAAAGTTAAATAAAATATCGCTAGTATTTACAAAACTATAACCTTGACATTCATAGTACAGAGGGCCGGATAGTCGCGGGCCTACTGTTATTATTTAATATAAAAATATATGTGATAGTAGCTATACTCCATTCACGGTAGGAATTACTCTCTGAAAGGTCTTTTTTCCTACCAATATGCTACTATATAATAGATTTCTGGTAGGGAAAAAGGCCATTTCAGAAAACAATTCCTACGGTGAACGGACTTTAATAATAAATATCTATAATAAAGAGCAAAACTACAAAGTACATTATTTTTTTCCAATGAATCTTCGGCGTCGGCGAATAGTTTCACTATTTCCGTCCAAGCTAGTTTTTTTATCTTGTTGGGATATTTTTCACATTCATGGTGGCTACAGACAGGGAAAACAGGGAAAACCTGGAAAAGTCAAGGAATTTTTGGATGACAGGGAAAACAGGGAAATGTCAGGGAATTTAACTAAAAATAAGGAAAAAGTCAGGGAATTAAAAAATATATCTAAAGTATCCCATTAATTTCGCAACTAAACACTAAAACAAAAGTTAATACCTAGATAAAATAATATTTTAATTTCTTAAATAACTGATCAAACCGTTAATGTTTAGTAGATACAAACTTTTTTTGATATGTGATCATTAATAAATAAAAAATCATCGTCCACCATTAAAACTGGAAAAAAGTAGTCAGGGAAAATTGAAAAATGTTGCCTGGAAAACCTGGAAAAGTCAGGGAATTTTGTAAAATATGTTTTGTAGCCACCCTGACATTACATGTCCCATGTGGCAGACCTTTTCTACACCTCGTCAACAAAAAGTTCTGTATCGAAACGCTTCATAATTCATTCCTCTCCCTACGTCCAAACCGCGCCGAATCCGCTCGTCAAATGAATGCTCTCATTGAATTGCGGAATACGCGCGGTATCGAGTTTCTAGCGGTCGGTCAGCGGAGACCGCTCGGGTGATTGAACCGCTCCGGCTCGTGTGAACGAATGTATGGCGCTCAATACAACTCGATACCGCGCGGACGGATCCGCTCCGTCTGAATGAGCTCTAGGTGGGCGACTAGCTTAAGAGGAACCTTTTTGTGTGTGTATTATAACTTATAATCCGCAGGATTCCCACGACTAGCAAAACACAGGGAATTTCTATATAAAAAAACTCACATTACTGGCCTATTAGAAACCTTTAACCTTCAAATTTGAAAAAGCGAACTGAACTAGATAGGTATGTTGATTTTAATTTATTTAAACTTACCCCCAACCCTTTTCTATTTTATCCCAGAAAAATTGGGCTACACGAAGAGTGCATATATTTCCTCATCAAACTCAAATAATTCTTTTTGAAAGACCAATAAATCATAACTTTACTCATGTTAGTTTTATGAACACAGAAAAATTAAATTTCATTTCTCTCTGGTACCCACCAAAGAGTTTGGAAAACACAGTTAATTTCGTGCTAACAAAGTAGTGGCAACCTTGATATTTTGTTTCCTAAGATTATATTTATTTAAATCATTTTCTGTTTTGGCTATCATACTTTTTACTTTAGCTCTTAGGTTAAAAGTGATAGAAATTTTATCCTTTCAAAATAAGTGCAATACGAAACCCGTAAAGCAGGTTGAATATTAATATAACAAATAAGTTTTTATAGTAACAAAAATGAAATATAAAAAATATTTACACCTAACAAGATCCCTAATTTTTTGGACTACACCAAACAATTCCATAAATTACAAAGCATATAAAAATTGTGTGTCGTTAAAAATCCGGGTCCGTAAACCGCGTGAATATAGTACGAGTGAATAAATAATTTGTAATTTATTGTACTTTCACAAGAGTCTCTAACGATACTAAATTTAAATTAATTTCATATATTCATGTGTTACCTCATGATACCTTTGGCGAATATATATGATTGTCGATCCATCATTTGTTTAAAACTCGGATAACGTTCAAACATCCAAAAATGGTCCAATACAACCTCGTTTCCTGGGGCTTAAAGAGTCCAACTACATATAGGTCCTAGCGTCACGCTCGTAATACTGGACTTCCGGTTAAGGCGAGAAGTCCAGGTTCGGTTCTCTGCTGAGAATGATTTCCCACATGTGATTTATCACTGCGACCTCGCTGGTCTTGGGTTAAAGTCCTTGCTTCAAGACCCGGTGTTCGTGGGCTCAAACCCAATTTTTATTTAACGGTAAAAATCTGTATCACAACTTCCTTCGGAGTGGAAGTAAAGCCGTCGGTCTCATGTCGATTGTGGCGTGTAAAAGAATCCCGGAAGGTATGTTAAAATATCTGTCCCGGTAAAATTTGTAGGCCCTTTCGCGTTCGCTCATAGAAATTATCGTGTGTTGATATAATCAGTCGGTTCAGAAAGAGCACTTTAAATACCTCAAATAAATAAATACAATTTATCACTGGTTATTTCCATTCTACCCAAGCTAAGGCGGGCGCATTTCCTTTAACTACTGGTACTATTCAACCTCATCCCATAGAACAGAGATTTTCAACCTTTTTCAACGCACGGCACAGTGAAATAGGCGCTAAAATTGTCAAGGCACACCGTCCGTTTTATGGGAAGAGATTTTATCTTCAAAAAACGACTATTGAGGTTGTGCTTAAAAGTTCGCTAGATAAAATGTTAATAATATTGTGTTATTTTTAAAAATAGTGTTACTCATGGATTCTAAAAATATTAAATTATTCCTACACTCATTTCTCGCATTTTAATATTCCCCCAAACTTAAGCGGAACACCGGTTGAAAAACGCTACCATATAATGTCGTTAAAGTTTTATAATTTCAGTTTAAATCCCTCTTTATATTTATTTAGTTTTTTGTGAACTCTTGGTCTTGTAGTAGAGGCAGACGCCGCCAAAACATATTACCATTCGTTGCGCGCCTCCCCTATCTGCGGATATTTTTTGTTATTCGGAAAGCCAGAAAGAGGAGAGGATCGTTGTTGGGACGCTCTCATCAATAAAGTCTGTTTAGCTTAGTCCTCTGATCTGGAGTCGTTTCCGACTGTGTCTTCTCTAGGGCCTATTCTCGGACAGGACATTGTGGGCGATGTTTATGTGCAAATAAGCCTCAACATAGGTCCCAAGGGTTTGCTAGCTCTGGATACACCACTGGTAGTAGTGAACTCCGAATGCCATCTCACCAACACTTTCGAGCGTTGCTTGCAGTGAAACATTGCTGTGTTCATATTCTGTAGAGTACTCCCCCAACTATTTTAAGGTTTCGAGTACACACTTGTCTCCTGGACTGGGACTGGTGACATCCCCGATACAGACTTACCTAAGCTTACATGATGAGGGTACACTTTAAGGAACTACATGAGTATTCACTTACATAGGCCTACATAATTACAGACTATGGGAGAGTATTGCCATTGGATCAGGTTGTGATGTTGAGTGACACCTCGGTTTTCGGGTCATTCGTAAGTTCCACCCGCTCACCTAACCCTGCTAGTAGTCTCAGGGAGTGAAACCTCGGTTTTCGGGTAATTCGTAAGTTCCACCCGCTCACCTAACCCTGCTAGTAGTCTCGGGGAGTGAAACCTCGGTTTTCGGGTCATTCGTAAGTTCCACCCGCTCACCTAACCCTGCTAGTAGTCTCAAGGGAGTGACATAGTTTTCACTTTTAATCTGGTGTTATTTTAGTTTTCGTTTCCACCTGTGCATATCATATTTGGCTATTTAAATAGAGGCGTTAAACCTAGGATCCTTCGATTTGCAGATAATTTATTGCGTTTATATTCGAAGGTCAGCCAATGCCTCATTCGACCTGAACTGATTGTTATTCGTGGACCAGTTTCATAGTCATATTGAGCTCGTCTAAATACGGTGCTACACTAAATACAAGACGGCACCTATATCCTGATGTTGGCAGGAAGAACAGTAGCTGCCTAGCTGGTAGTTACTAAAGTTACTAAAACATCATACATATACTCGGTAGTATAGCGCCACACTTGAGTCTAGCTAAGTCTAAGGGCCAGTTTCATAGTCAGATTTAGTACGCCTCAAGTGCGGCGCTATACTAAATACAAGACGTCACCTACCTGAAATTGAATGGAATGGGCCAGTTTCATATGCGAAACTGGCCCATTCCATTTTGATCTAGGTAGGTGTCGTCCTGTATTTAGTATCGACTCGCACTTTAGGCTTACTAAGGGCCAGTTTCATAGTCACTAAATCTGACTATGAAACTAGCCCTAAGAAACTGGCCATATAAAACTTATTAGAATGACAGTTCTCCCCCTCCTTCAACAAACCACTAAGCAGGGGGGCCCGTCCCCACCGACGAGGGGTGAATAAGGACATCTTCACTTCCTCGTCTGCTAATGAATCAGGCTGAAAACGGAAGCCCCCAATTTAGTCAATAATGCATTTCTAGACCGTGCCTGGAATCGAACCCGGGTTGATTGATTTATGAATGATTTCCTCTAAAGCCATTGCACTGCAGATTCTCTTAAGTGCCTAAGCGCATTTTGACCGCTCAGGCTCTTTGCAATTTGCACCAAATTAAACATACGTGATGGGATGAGACCTAACCGCATCAGCATTCACCTGGAGAGAAAACTGGAAACGTGACCTGCCGATTCAGAGTAACTGCGGGTGGTGAGGTAGTTTTCTATAATTCATCCTCAATTTCCTCAACTCCTTTTAAACAGTTATTTAAGTATCTAATTCTATTTCCATGTATTTATGCGCCACTGTATAGTGACATTCGTTAATATGACAGCTGTGGGCAGAATACTCTACATATTTTGCAGTTATTAGCAATCACTAGCGTGTGTGTGAACATTTGTTCATAGTCCCTATGACTCAAGTAAAGAATAGTCTAGCTATAGATCAATTCAGACTATAAATGCACACTCACGAGTGAGGCATTCTCCAAGATTTTTGCAACATTTTAAACCAACTTTAAGAGTTAAGAAAGTCGCCAGATTAAAATGTTTGATAATCTTATAAATTAATGTCACAGAAACTACTAACTTTATGGAACAAGGTGACGAACATTTTCATGAATTTACCATAATGTAGAAAACTCATTTCATTGGTCGCCTGCTCTGTCAAGCGCGAACTCTGGTCCTTCGGATAAGTAAGACATGCCAACCGCTCGGCAAACTACACAGGTGAATACTACCTTAGTATACAGTCCTAGTCTGTACCTAGTAGTAGTATAGATTAATATTTTTCCTTTGCTTGGATTTTAATAGTATGTTCTTATAAACGTGTATGTATAAATTGGTGAAGATTGTGGCTGTGCAGGTGGCCCATGAAGGAGTTGTATGCGGTTGTCACCGTGATGGTGAGGGTGGGTCATGATGCAGTTGTAGGGCAGTGATGGGCCATGATGCAGTTGTAGGGCAGTGATGGTGAGGGTGGGCTATGCTGTAGTTGCAGGATGGTGATGGTGGGCCATGATGCAGTTGTAGGGCAGTGATGCGCCATGATGTAGTTGTAGGGCAGTGATGGGCCATGATGTAGTTGTAGGGCAGTGATGGGCCATGATGTAGTTGTAGGGCAGTGATGGGCCATGATGTAGTTGTAGGGCAGTGATGGGCTATGATGCAGTTGTAGGGCAGTGATGGGCTATGATGCAGTTGTAGGGCAGTGATGGGCTATGATGCAGTTGTAGTGCAGTGAAGGTGGGCCATGATGCAGCTGTAGTGCAGTGAAGGTGGGCCATGATGCAGCTGTAGTGCAGTGAAGGTGGGCCATGATGCAGTTGTAGGGCAGTGATGGTGGGCCATGATGCAGTTTAGTGCAATACTGTAGGGGGTGGGTCGTGATTCTTGGCTATGATTGTTCTTGTCCCGCCTACTGGAAAGTTATCCAGATGGTCCATGGCGGGTATCGGGGTCGCCTCGACATGGGCGGAGACCATCTCGGACATCGAACCGGCTCCCCCCTCGTTCTCCCCTCTTAACGTGACCGCAATTACAAAGGTTTGCTTTTTATTTTTATATCTGCCTTATTGTACACTATTTTTTTTATAGCTAACTTGCTCTTAAAAGGAATGTTATCAATTACTTTATTTAGGAAGGGATCAGAAGGGTAATTTATAGAAAGTGCAACCACAATAACTTTGAAAGAGAGTGGTTAAACTAAATCACAACATGGAAAATCACTCCCAGTGCACCCGGCTGAGATTAGAACTTATATCTCCGCTTCACTGGCAATTCTGTCAATTTGAAGCATGACACCTTAATCCGCGGAACCACCAGCGCTTGTTACGCTTTTGCTAACATTGTTTATTTGCAATGTAAAATATTAGGTGTGCCATATTTGGTTGAATAAGCCTAGTATTAAAACAATTTCTTATGTTTAAGAGTGCATCTTAAATATCTAAATAAAGAATATTTTTATAAAGAAACGGTCATTATTTTAGAAGCGCGATATAGTACGGTAGGCAGTATAGGCTACATATTTTTTACTTTTAAGTCAGTTTTATTCGTTTTATTGTTAACTTTTAGCTCAATGAAACGGAATGAACCCGATAAAATTCACACATTACATTCTGAAAAAAACAACAGAACCCATTTCGAGTGTGGTCTGATGATGCTGAAGTGTCTTTGAGCTTGAAGTGCGCAAACCACTTGCCTAAATTTGTCTGTCACTAAGTGTCTCACAGTCGGGCTTAGCACATTTCAAGTGCGGTGCTGTACTAAATACTAGAAGACGCCTACCAATACCAGAATGTGAAACTGACCCATTCCATTCGAGTTCAGGTAGGTAGGGGTCTTCTGGTATTTATAGTACAGCGCCGCACTTGAGGCGTACTAAATCCAACTATGAAACTGGCCCTAAGACATCATTTGTAATCTTCTAATCGTCTGATATTAGTAAATTTAATTGACTAGCACGTTTTTATTCTAAATAATGCAATTTCCTGTTCACACAGTTATTAGTAGGGACCCGGATGTGGGGATGACAAATCATCCTTTTTTTCTGTGATGTTGAGGACTGTATTAAATTATATATAAACATGTTTCATGATCCTGAATACAAAAATATACAGCTTGATTTTTTGGGGGCATTAATAGATCATGTTTGGTATTTTTTATAATTTTTTAATTTAAAATTCCCTCTATTGAATTTATAATAACTAATATGATCAAAAGGACACTTGAGATTCTTTTATTTCAAATGGAGTAAACATTATAAAATGACTTGGAATTTTGACACGATTGTTTATCTCATTTATCAAATAAGTTTGATGTGTTGTATCTGTAGGTACTAAATTAAATTATATAGTCGAATACAAAATATATTTATTTGATTTTTAAAAACCTTTTAAATTTTGGTAGCTATTAATTTTGAGGGAGCTCTTGGAAAAAATCAAGTAATTAAAATAATTGACTTGAGGGCAGATTTGAGAATCTTTTAAATCATCATTCAGCCCCTAGGTTTATTATGGTCCTAACGCGCTAGTAATTTTGAGATGCGCCCAAATAATAAATCATATTGCATGGAGTCCCCAAAGATTAGTGATGGACTGATTGACTTAACAGACCGAAGCTAAGTGGTCTCTTGCCGTTGAATGTAGATGCTCAAAGAACATATTAGCCAATGGACAAAAATCTAGACAGTAAATCTAAAGGTTAATTCCAAATCTCACTGTTAGAAAGCGCCAGTAAGATGGTGTGTTTGAGGGCCAAAGGGTGTAAAGCATGCCGCACACTGTATCGAATCGGAACGCATAGGAAATATTTGACTATCTGCATTTTAATGGAGACCCGTACACTGACTTGGATCGGATCAGAAACGTCAGATCGGGACGGAACGAATCGGTTAGCGAGGTAGGAATAGTTTGATGGATTCTGAAGCTATGCGCGTGGGTCCTCAGGACTGGACTAATGCGTTGTCCACACTCGCGTTCAGTTTACACCTGTTGTTGGTTGGTTTCCTGTTCCTCGACAATTTTTACTAAAAAAATTTTATTTGGATGAAGAAATAATCAAGTTAGTTAAACATTATGCTATAATTTATGACATTGGTAACAAACATTATTATGACTATGGCTTCGTTTTGAAGGAAAACGCGTGGGAAGAAATCTCGGAAATTGTATGTTGCATTTATGTCATTCATGCACCCAGAGTATTTTTTGAAGCCGCTCCTTCCTCTTCATCGGCAGCAATGCACAAAGCAGCCGCCAGTGCCTCCTCTTCACTGCTGCTATCGCTCATTATCACCGTATGTACCTTCTTTGGTTGCCCTCTTCCAACTTACATGAATTGAATTCCGAACCAGTGGGCGGACAAAACTCGTTTTCCTTCGTAGAGTTCTGATTCCGACCTTTCCGATCCGATTTTATGTGTGGCAAGCTAAATAGTTCCTTCAATTCATCCCTTTCTTCGAGGTTGTTTGTTGACTGGGAGGGGGACAAAAGAAAAAATGAAGAAAAGCCAAGTGACAATCATAGAAACATAAAATACTTTGAGAACACTAGCTACCTTGATGGAGATATTAATTAATAATTAAAAAGTTTAATTATTAGCATGAAGCCGCCTCGATGGCGTAGTAAGCTGACCCGCTAGTTTCGTGTTGAGCTAGACTACCGAGGACGGGAAGATTGAGGTTTGAATATAGCTCGGGTGGTTTTTCCTAAATTGTTTTCCATTCTCCCTCAACGCAAATGTGTGTTCACTTCTTATAAATTCAACCTTCCCAATTTCTAACCCATTAGCGTAATTAGTACCTATGCGTATAACCCGAACGGGTAGTAAGGCGCGCTGCTAAATAACAATAATAGATTTTTCATACTGAAAGTTGGAAATGCTTAGAGAAAAAGGAGTTCAACAGAAGCTTAGCAACTGCCAGAGAAAATGTTACTTTGAAAACACAAGCTATTCTGGTGGAGAGATACTAATAATATTAATTGAAAAACATTGAATTTAGTTACCACCGCAACATCTAATTTAATTATTTTATTTTCATGTAATTAATTTTTGATGGAGATATAACACGAACATTTTTAACAAACATTTATCAAAACCCGCTTCGGTGCCCGCGTGGTCAAACGGGCTACTCTCGTAGTAGACTAGACTACCGATGACGAGATCAAGATTCGAATCTAGGTTGGGTGTATTGAGTTTTTTGCAAAATTGTTTTCTACTCTCCCTGCACGCAAATGCGGGTACACCTCTAAATGTAACCTTCAAAATCCCTAAAACCATTACTGTAATTAGTACATAAACTTATAAACCAAGCGGGTAGTAAGACGCGGTGCTAAAAAATAATAATTGAAAAATATCAGTTTTATTCGCCATGTTGTAGACTTTTGGTATTATATCAAACGCCGTTGATTCAAAGCTGCGCAGTTACTACCGGTCGTGACAGTCACCGGCTGTCTCTTTATGTCATAATGCTGTCTCGCACATGCGCAGTTGTATCCCTGGCGAAAGAAAGTGTTTGGTCTGGCCGGCCTCTTGTGCTCATTTACCTTATTTGGCTTGCGTTTCGCACAAACGCTTCTAGCAAGAGTTACTTCTATCCCAGGCCTTAGGCCGGGTTCACACGAGCGCACCGAACGTGACAAGACCTTTGAGAGCTGTGAAGATTACTTTTATTTCCGCGTCAGACTTGCCGCGACAAATTGACAAGTTTTAAGGGTTTTCCGAAACATGATAGTAAGTTTAATATTTCACTCGGTTTCAATTGAACAAACCTATTGCGACGCTAATGTAGGTCTATTTTATGAAATTAGTTAATGTTTTATGCTAATAATAAGCCTGACGCACTAGCATTCCTCGGGTATGCCTGAGAGGATGTACGTTTGTGCCGCTCGAGTGACTGGTTCGAATACCACCGGTGTCGAAATGTGAAAGCAAGCGTGATTCTGGCAATACCCTAATTTTGTTTGGAAGAATATTTTAAAAATCCAAACAGCTTTCTTTGCGGCCAACATTGATAACACTTTACTATATTAATTGTGTTATTTTATAGGTATTGATCTATCAAAAGTGGCGGCTGCAGATAATATGACTTGATGTAAGAATATATTAAAATTGTTTTGGTAACTTTAGTAACTAACAGTTAGTGCTCCTCCTACAAAATCATACTATAGCACAGCCCATATGTCAGCGGCTGCAATTTTTTTAAATAAAAAATGCATAACTGGGATTCGAGCAAGACTTGGAAGTTTGTGTTTTCATGTAATATTTGCGGAGCAAACATGTTTAATTTCTTATTGTTGTCTAAACACGGAATTCAACCCTGGCATCATATCAAATCTTAAAAGTTAACGATTCAAATATTTGCACCGGTGAGAGCGCGAACTAAACGTCAAGCTCATCCATTCTGGTTTGCCGGTGATGGAGAAGATAGGGACTCAAATCCCGGTTGTGTGTACCTAGAATGGTTTTTACTAGATAGTTTCTCTCCCTCCATGCAAATGCGGCTACATTTTCTCCAAATTTAACCCTATTAGTTGAGATAAATGCGTGTAACCCGGACGGATAGTCTGACGCGGAGAAAAACAAAGTATATTAAGTATAGACGTAAACACTTTTTGACTATAAGAAATAAAAGGTTCGGCTGTTATGATGGCATCCTCATTGTTCCACATACATTCCTGTTTCTAGTCTGTTGTATTGTGTAGGCGTGACGTCATCCCATGTGTTCGTGTGGGGGAAATGAGGTCACTGACATACTTCTCGCTGGTTGAACCGAGGTCTGAAATATTTCTCCGTGACAAAAAGTTTTGAAAAAACTATTCCTAGCGCTAGAGTTGGGTGAAATGAAATTATCTTGGTCAAAATAGTTTGTAAGTCGTGTGTCGATATAACGCACTAGAATCGGCATGTTAAATGTATAATTAGTATTGATATCACCCCCCTTTGGTGGCCGCATGGTTCACTGAAGATGATAGGTAGATCGGGGTTCGATCCAGATTGGTTATACTTGTACCCTTTATTTGCGGTACTAAATTACGTGTGGTTTGCGCTGTTGTGACGTCACCCCCAGACCGCGCTAGTGTAGAGTGGCGCAGTTTAAGCCGGTGACAGACTGACGTTTTGGTCGCTGCGACAAGGTCGCTCTAGTGTATTGCATTGCTTCATATGAGAGAAGTCAGATTGACACGAACGCCGTGACAGATTTGAAAACGTCGATGTGAGCGTTTCTTGGGCGTAGCGACCCCTCTCATATGAAACGATGCAATACACTAGAGCGACCTGGTCGCTGCGACACCAGTTTGTCACCGGCCACAGGAGTCATGCCGACTATAGGTAGTAGAAAAGCGCCCGCCTCGGCTAGAAGCGTCAGACGACCTTCTGGTGGCCCTGAGGGAAGGAAGGCAATTCGGTGTTTGTACAACGCGGCAACAATAAACAAGCCTGAAAGCACCCTTTGTGTCTTTCTTCGGTAATCCCTACATTTGGTCAGCGCGGAGGTACATCGCTAGGCCGAGGCGGTTTGCCGGTCCAGGGGCTGGGCACAGTATATATGGTAGCAGAGCGTGGTTTCAACACGCTTCCACTACACACGGGTTTTCCCAAAATGGTTTTACATTCTCCCTCCATGCAAATGCGGGTACACTACCTTTAAATTCAATTTTCCTCATCTCTAACACATGAGGCGTATAACCCGAACTGGTAGCTAGGCGCGGTGCTAAAATGGTTATTGGTATTATAAAACTTCTAAAGTCGTCTCTCATTAGTGAGAACATGTTTATTGAACTATATTACACTCTCTAAACACTGTCAAATATCAATACATTACTTAACCTAGGACAGCACAATATTTTCTGATGTCTACCATCGAGAATTAAGAATTCTTGTACCTTAATCACAAACGAAATATCAAAGGTCAACACTCCAACCGATACAATTGATCTTTGGTATCAGTATGGATGTGAGTAAGAGCTACATTTATCTTGCCAATAGATAAACAATAACAAGTTAATTATAAAGCCCGTATCACCACTGAAGAAACATGGAGTTAGTACATTATAAGTAAATGATTACTCCGTGTCCACAAATAGCTTACAGCCAGTCTGAATTGTACAAAAAATGTGAAACTAGCAAAACTATGCAACCAAATTGAATTAAAGAGAACATTATTAATTAACAAAAAAAACTATTTTTTCTTTAATATTTTGGTTGTGCAAAAACGTTAACATTGTTTTATAAACAATACCCCAAGTTTCTCACGAATTGACATATCTGACAACTAGGAAAAAACTACTAGATCTACTATGATGTGTTTATACGTCAGGTTATGGTATTTGCAACTGTCACGTTTGGTAGATAAAATCAATGAAATATTGTAAAATGTTTTAAATGTTGAGTGTAAATTTTTTTTAAAGTGCTCCACATGTTCATTGGTTAGAAAATCAAGATGTATTTTAATCTACATGTGTTAATTAATTAACATATCGGCCACAAATGACCTCCCAAGATTCAAATTCAAACTCAAACCGATATCCATCCAGCAATGTTAAGATATTGGACCTGTGTTTATGAAAACTCCAAACAACTTTTGATGCCATAAAGTTCGACCAGACTTGCCAACGATGGTAAAAAATAGAGGAACTACAGTAAAATAGCTCAAGCCAAGTTATTAAAATATGTTAGTTAGCAAATTAGTACGTACTGTTGGAATAAGAATAATATATGTGCTGTCCTACTAATAGGCTCTCCTTTTTGGAGTATTGCAGATCTAGAGAATCTCGAAACCAAATGCTGGCAAAATTGATTAGTCCATAATCATTTCGTGTCTGTCCTATTTCCCATATACAGTAACTTCTCGATAACTCGGTACCTCAATATCTCGGACTTGGGATAGTTCGGACAAAATGCATACAGTAACACGCCAGCCGCACGTTGCCAGGCTAAAAATGTTATGTAAGTAGCGTAATGATGGCGAGATCTTTCAACTCAACCTCCCATCTCGCCCCCGCACATACAGTACAATACACAAGTACTCTAGGCCTATTGTAATCCCAACCTTTCTCATTCCAGTACCTAGCTGTGTTATTTATGTATGTGTATTATCTGATATGTATGGTTTACCTCGTCACATTAAAGTATGATTTTACTTTTGATAACGTATCAGTTTTCATTCCTTGGGCACAACTTTATTTCCCCTCTACAAGACAGACTTTTCGTAACTCGGAGACCCCCACCCACTTTAGTACGAATGATCGAGAGTTGAATGTTCACTTTATGATTAGCCTATTGTTTGTGATAGTTAGTTGTTCATTAACACCTATGTAATTGAGACCAGTGAGACGGTTTTTTGATATTTTAAAAAATACACTAAACATTTTAAAGTAATCATTTTAAAATTTAAAAACCACTTAAAGAACCGGTCCCAAGTTTGTTGTTGTCAAACGAATCGTGCATATAAGCATACTTGGATAAGTTTTCTGGTTTGAGCATAATCTTGTATCTAATAGTCCGGTTAATTGGCCGTTAGATGGGCTATGGGCATGGTGATGTGGCCAATGCGCAGGAAATTTAGACCAGTGGGCTTTCAAGGAGGGTGGTTCTTCCTAAATGGGTTTTAACTCTCCCTTGACGCAAATGCAGTTAAACTGCCTCAAATCCAACCATCCTCATCGCTAACACATGAGCGTAATTAGTACATATGCGAATAACCCGAACGGTTAGTAAGACTCGGTGCTTAAAAAAAATTACCTCACCCTCGCCAAATTTAGTCAACCTAATATTGGAGAGATGAAAACTTTTTGCAGTGGCGGCTTGCGGTGGAGTTAGATTGTAGAGGTGGCACACATAGAGCCTATAATACTTAAAAATATAGTGTGTTCATAGAGGAGTGGGTTATAAAGGGGGGGAGGGGGCACGAGAGAGGGGTAGCTAGGAAGCACGGAGGATGGGGGAGGAGAAAAATGTTGGACCAACCTTAAAATTATTTAAATTAACTTATTGATGATAAAAACTTGAATTATGATTTGTGAACATAACGGGTATACAAAGGCTCGCATTCGTTTCTTTACTACTCTAGCCCTACGTCTTACTACCCGTTCGGTTTATACGCCTATATACTAATTACGCTATGTGTTAGGGATGAGTGAAGTTGAATTTAGAGGAATAGCACCGTTATTTGCGTGGATTGAGAGTGGAAAACTATTTGGAAAAATCTCCCTCTGTGCACCCGACCGGGATCAAACACCGATCTCCCTGTCATCGGCAGTTTAGTCTATTGCGAGAGTAGCGCATTAGACCGTGCGGCCACCGAAGCTCGTTTGATAATGTTTATGGTGTTAACGCCCTTAGGAGAAATTAATCTTAAATATAAACGTTGACATTTGGGATATTTACATTAGTTCCGTTTAATCAGTTGAAATTATTTTACAGAAATAATAATAGAAAATTTTCCGGAAAAATTATATGGAGAATTTCCCGTCTCACATCTCTAATAGAGTCTGACATCGTCAGAGTCTGACAGAACATTGAGGGTAATGTTTGAATTTTCCGCACGTAGCTTCCAACATGCTCACTTCCTAGTGTTAGTGACTGTATAGTCTTGGACAAAGCATTTGAGCTTCATTACGATTACATAATACTGAGTTAAGTTTCCTTAGGAACACTGTCTAATATCGGATATGAAACTGTACATTTAATAAAACAATACTACTACTAATTGTTTTAAAAGCTTATTTAGCCTAACAGATTCTCGGCACTGTTTTAACTTAATAAATAAGAATATTATAGTAATAAAACACTGATAAAAACCCGGTACGAAAAAAAGTCTTTTACTCGCTATCCATACTTGGCAACCAGGGACCCACCCAGGATTTTGAGCTTGGGGTGGGGGTGGAGCGACTTTTTACATAATAATTTTCATAATTGCAGCATTATATATTTCAATTACTGTAATATTTGGAAATTTGATTTGAAGTAGAATTTTGATTTCAAAGGAGACAAATGGTAATATTTGATCTAATTTGTACCAAAATCGGATCCTCGGCCTATCCTCTGTCACTATTTACGCCACAGGTTAACAGGTCTGTGTTTACACATTCTTCTTGACACCCAGGATTTGCAGTTGGTGGGGGTGGGGGCATATGATAATCTCACCTGCCCCTTCCCCTCTTCCTGATACAATAGTGCTTACATAATCACTCTAAAATAATAATTTAAATTACTGTACCCACTTCAAAACTCTATGTACAAAGAGTAAATACTTAACCATTTCTAGAAAATATTACGGTATCACAGGTCCAGTTTCAATAATGTACAAATTTACAGTAAAATTAAAAATCAACAGAAAGAAGTATTCCTTTGAAAAGCCCTAATTACTGCACAAATTTAATCTCTTTTATATTAAATATAATTAAACAAAATATAGTTGATTAATTGACGGAACATAATGCTCATCATATTTTTGTAATATCCTTAATTTCTGGGGGAGGGCCTTCAGCTGGTGGGGCTTCAGCCCCCAAAGCCCCCGTGGGTGCGCTCCTGATTGGCACCTCTTGAGTTAATGTATCGCTCTTAAATTTTAAATTTTTTAATTACATGTAACATTATTTAATTGTATAATCCGATTAAATTGGTCCTAGTTTAAAATTAACGTCTCACAATTTGTGTCGATAACTGTACTAGACGAGTAATTGTGATCATTCTGCCATAAGGTATGTGCGACCTTGATATGTTGCTGTGGTATGTGGCTGTACGTTGCCAGATGGTGCTTCATGGCACGGTAATAATAATAATAATAATAATAATAATAATATTTAGCACCGCGACTTACTACCCGTTCGAGTTATACGCATAAGTGCTATTACAACAATGGGTTAGGAATAGGGAAGGTTGAATATAAAGTAAGTGAACCCGAATTTGCGTGGAGGGAGCATGGAAAACCATTTAATGAAAATCACCCCCAGTGACCGAGCGAGATTCGAACCTCGATCAGCCCATCCTAGACAATCTAGCTCAACATTAAACTAGCACGTTAGCTAACTACGCCATCACGATAGTAAAAATGACATATTGTAATTTTGTCTTCTCCATACACCCCTTTTCAAACTTAACCTCATTACATCCCAATAATTGCACCCTTCCTTTCTCACCCCAACCTTTTCGAATACAGTTTCAACATCTTCAGAGTCAAAACGTTCGTGGCGTACCATTACTGCTTTATTTGATAATTTTGGCTCGTATCAGGGCTATACGGTATCTTGAGTCAGTCTCGCAATATATTGGATGGACGATGAGAATAAGATTGACGTTTGAATCTCAGCTGGGTGCATTGGGGGCCGTTTTCACATCCTCCATTTACGTTTATTCGGGAGCATTTTCTCTAAACTGAATTTAATTTGCTGATAAATTTGGTAGTAAACGTACTACTTTAAAACATGTTAAATTATCTAAAATACACCTTTATTAAAAAGAGATCCGCGCCGGTGAGTACTCGATCTAAATGTAAAACTTAACTGTCTGGTTTGACGAGTGGTCTGAGTTTGAATACCAGCCGGATATAATGAGGGTGTTTTTCATAAATGGCTTTCACTTTTCCTTCCACGCAAATGTGGGTACTTTTACTCTAAATTCCACTCTCCGTTCTCTACTTTATTAGCTTATTTAAAATATAATGCTTATGACCCAACCGGGTTGTGAGACTAGGGTATTTTCTTTAATTAATATAAAGAAACATTGTTCATAGCTGCACAAGCTGGCACCGCGTCTTACTACCCGTTCGTTTTGTACGCAAAGCGGACTAATCAATGAGGGTAAAGTTTTCCTTTTTCCCTTGCTCAAGAGATAATTCTTCCTATTTTCAGATCCCAACTATAAATAGAATGATGGCCAATGATTACGCATGGTACGTGGAATTAAGGTTAGGCAGTGTGTGTGTGTGAGTCCGGCAAAGCTGACTCACTAAGGTCAAAGTTAAATAAAGTTACCAAGATTCGTGACTCACTCAACAGACTCATAGACGGGACAGGTCTCGTGCCGTGGTCGTTAATCGTCTCGAAACTGGGGTAGACTCCTACCGATTGCTGCGAGTGAAATTGTGCGACATCCTTTTACTTTTTTTCTCCCACCGCGCCTTAGTGCATACACCCTAGGGCATTAATTATTACGCTAATTCAATAAGGATGAGGATGTTAGAATTTGAGATAGAATGAACCTGCATTTGCGTGGAGGGAACATGGGAAATAATCTAGGTCAAACCAGCCTCAGTATATAGACCATACAACACAGAAGCCGATTCAAACTATTTAAGTGGAACGATTTCAATCGAGATATTCCAGGTTTTAAATTTTTTTCTTCCGTTTAATTTACCTTAAAGACATTAACACCATAAATATTATCAAATGAGTTACAATAAATTACAGCGATTCCAGTTATCTTCTCAATACAGGCGGGTAGAACCAAACGTTGAACTCGGGGGCCTTGAGGTAAAGTGTTGGCCTCAGGTAGGACCTGATGTTCGTGGATTCAAACCCAGCCAGGGTCGATAGACTTTTCTTGAGTGATAAAAATCCGTAGCACAACTTTCTTCAGAGGGGAAGTCCTATGTCGATTGTGGTATGTAAAATAACCCTGGAAGGTATGTGAAAATACCTTTCCGGGCAAAATTGGTAGGCGCTTTCGCTCTCGCTTGTAGAAATTCTCGTGTGCTGTGATAATCAGTTTGTTCAGAAAGTGCACGTTAAATACCCCAAATAAAATGAAATACAACCAAGCGAGACCGACTATTCGAACCTATTCGTTGTTGGTGATTCCCAAACTGCAACATTACTCCCATCTTATCTGAGTAGGAGCAAGTCCGTGTGCTATGGGAACCGGTTATCTCGGCTTTCACGAGACTTTTGACATTTACAAGGCAAAATAACTACCACCAGAAATGCTACTTCTGAAACTAAGGGAGTTAGTTAAAAGTTCGATAACTCTTGGAGCCTGAACAATCAACTGTACATATGTTTACTTCTTTATTACTTCCCTACTATTGAGGGCATTTTATTTACTAGGTCCCGTCCCTATTAATAATTATACTTAGGCATATTTATCACTTATTACATTAACGCACGACTTATAAATTAACTTAAATCTGAACAGACGTTAACACCAAAACAATATCAGGGTCACTCATTCATCAACTATAAAAGGGTAAGCCCCAATTTCACCAATGATATATTTTTTTTATGGTCGTTTTGGGAATCTAACCCGGGATGCTTTGCTTAGTTGTCAGATGCACTACCGATTTATATTAGGTGTCAGGAGTTGAGTCCTAATTCTAATCGCTAAAATAATTAAAGTTCGGCTAGGGAGTTGAACCGGGGATTTGTCACCACCAGGATTGTTGTTTTAAGTTGATTTTCAGGGTCGTATTCGGCCGCTGGACCATTGTGCTGCCATCGCATTGTATGCCCTGTTTCATTGTGAGAATCATGCGTGGGGTCGAAACTATTCTCAATTATTTCTCACGCACTTTTAAACACTCGTACTTGTGCCCTCACTCTCCGCGGTCGTATATCAACAATTAAAAATGCCACAACGCACGCCTTGTGTAAATAATAACTTAGCAATTTGTGGTAGTTTATTGCTGTTACATGTGCGTTGAGTTAATATTGCCCCACTGTTTAATGGTACGAGTTATTGCTGTAAGAGATCCAAATGACAGTTTAGTTTGGAGCTGTAGCCAATGGCTTTAAAAAACACAAGTTTTAGAGTCTAAAAAGAAAATAAGGTTTCTCTTTTATTTAAAGATATTGTACGCATTTGTGACAGTTAGTAGCAACTTAGAGCGCCAAATCGTTTATGAATGGTAACCTTAATAATTATTTTCTCATCAAAAGAGAAAGTATTGTAATCATGAAAAATTTCGACCTCGAGATTATTATAAATCTTTAAGTTATATGTGCCCCCGAAACTAAATGTGGATTTTATAATTATTCTGTTTGTCCGCGGCCACAGGTTGGAAAGGGTTTCATGGATTTTGTTCAAACTTGAGATATTTAGATATGGCTATACTTAAGTCTTTTAAAAAAATTTTTTTTAATCAAATTAGGAATAGTTAACTAAGGAATTTTTTTTTCTAAATTTTTTCGAAAAGAATTTTGTTTAAAATATATTTCTGGTGATTGTTTGACATTACAAATAAAACTGTACATTTGTTTTTATATATTTTTTATTTGAAATATTTTTAAAATTACTCAAGTGATTTGGTTTAAAATGGGTATCTTATACTAAGTTGTGTACAACATTATTATTATTATTATTATTATTATTATTATTATTATTATTATTATTATTTAAATTTGTGGTATATAGTTTACTGATAGCTGATATTTGAAAGAAAAAAAATTAGAAAATAACTTCAAAGATTTTGTTTAAAATTGTCAAATTGTTAAAAAGGGTCTATTTTACATGATAAATAATGTATATCTATTTTTGTAAAGTAAATTTAAAGGTAGTTTCCGTTAGAAAACTAAAATGTTTTCCAAAATTTGCTTGGAGATTTAATCCAAAATCTATATTTAAGAATTGTTTTTCTTGATGAATACAAATGTTTTTATTTTTACAACCTCACAAATACAAATACAAAATTGATTTTTGAAAATTTGAAATTTGTTAAAAATACTTGAGTATTTGTGTTCAAAAAATGATTATTAATATGAAGAGTTTTTATATTGATTAACAAGATGACGTGTTTGTTTTTCTAAGTAAAACTTAAGGGTAGTTTGCTGGAAACGTATTTTTGAACAAAAAAAAGTTAAGAGAAGTTTTGTGCAATTGTGTCATACCATTCGTTTTGTGATAATTTTGACATGGGTTAATTTTGGTTTACAATATTTCTTTTTTTATTCTAAAAGGGCCATCCATTATCACGCAATCTTATTTGAATTATCAGATAATAGTAGTTAAAAGTATTTTTGCAACGTAAGGAATAATATATTTCAAGGTTAAGAAAGAGAGAGCTGTTCATGTAAATTGAGCTGTGATGCGAAGGTGTTGAAAGATTGTTCTTGTTTTGTGAATAGCATGTTGACTTGTCAAGATACTCTGGCGTTATCGGTCCTGTTCGTGTAAACACGTCGCACCGCGAGAACAATTTCACTTGTAAACTTTATAGTTTTTATTTTATTTAGCACCGACCCGCCTCGGTGGCGTAGTTGGCTAACGCGCTAGTCGTTTTGAGCTCGACTGCCGAGGACGGGGAGATCGAGGTTCGAAACTCGATCGGGTGAACTAGAGGGGTTCCTAAATGGTTTTCCAGTCTCCCTCCACGCAAATGCGGGTTCACTTTCTCTAAATTCAACCTTCTCAATCCCTAATTCATTAACGTAATTAGTACTTAAGAGTATAACCCGAACGAGTAGTAAGACGCGGTGCTAAATAATAATAATAATAATAATAATAATAATTTAGCACCGTGTCTTGCTACCCGTTCGGATTATACTCTTAAATACTAATTACACTAATGGGTTAGGAATTGGGAAGGTCGAATTTAAAATGAGTGAACCCGCATTTGCGTTCAGGGAGAGTGGAAAACCATTAAGGGGAAAAAACCCTCCCAGTTCACCCGACCTATATTCGAACCTTGATCTTCCCGTCCTCAGCAGTCTAGCAAGTTATTGTTCTAAAAAAAATCGTATCTTTTGTAAGATTTTTTTCCTTACCTCACGTCTAACTACCTGTCCGGAATATCTGCATATTCTCACAAGTGGGGTAGGGATAAGAAAGGTATACTTTGGAGAAAATGTATCCTGTATTTGCGCTAAAAGAGAGTGGAAAACCGTCTATGATAATCCAACTCAGCAAACCAAACTAGATTAGACTTCCACCCTAGTCCACGTGCCCACCGGTATGTGTCAATTAAATTTCAAGGTTAATTATGATTTATAACTGGCTAACATTAAGTGAATCACCTCAATTTATGATCAACCTTTCCTACTCCTGAACTGCATTGTAAGGGCATGGATGGTTCCAGCAAGACACACAGCCTGATCATCAATGGAGGTGCATCACACAACGTTTCCTGTGCACCTCATTTCAAGACTTGAGGACATCACCTGGCCACCTCGCTCACCAGACTTAACAGATTCGGACTGTTTCTTGTGGGACATGTTACAGGGTTGTGTTTACGCGACTCATCTAAGGACAGTTCAGGATCTTAAAGAAATAATTGTGGGGGAAGTTGAGGCTACTCAAACTACTTGTTTGGGTTGTACATAAATGCACTAATTGCGCTAATGTAATAGGTATGTGGAGAGTTTAATTTTATCAAGTGTACCCGCATTTGCACGAACTATTCACTCTCAATACAATCGACAGGCTCTTCCACTTTAAATACAATCGAACCTTGATGTCCCTCTAATTTGCATTCCAGTATTTTGTTGGAATGTCCGAATTATTAGCCACATGAAACGCTAACCGCGCAGTCCTAGTATTTGATTTTGGGCGGTGGTGTGTAGCATGCGTGCGTCACCCGACGTCTGAACCGGATTCTTCCGTCTTTTCCGTCGCTTCCCTTTGCACATTATTTCTCTGTGGCCTGGCCCGATTACGTCACGCTCCACATAGCTTCAGCCGAGTCTAGGACGGACAGCTGAGAGCTGGCCTTGAAAACTGCAACCTTCACTTCCAATAGGGCGCGCGTCGTTGAACTAAAACGAACCAATACATTTATGTTGTCTTATACCGAGTTCACCCAGTTTCGGTCCGGGTACCCCATGCTGTGCCTTTCAGTCCATCGAGCAGGAGATTCCGTGAACCAACCTATATCAGCACAAAACTTACAAACCAACTTAAGTCTGTTAAAGCCACAACATGACGTTGAAAAAGGAAAAGCCCAATTTCACAAAAAAAAAAAAAAAATTTC
>CABFWO010000719.1:205119-250549 GCA_902155825.1 Timema genevievae
CACACACACACACACACACACACACACACACACACACACACACACACACATACACAGTTTGTCTTCTCAAGATGAAATGTTGTCGATGTCGTATTCTAAACTTTTATGTGGGTTGCAAAATAACTTTCTGCAGTAGAACTCATATTGACGCGCGTCGACGAAAGTGGACCTGTTGAGAATATAACCCACTCCTCTTGGACTACTCAGAAACGTGGTGTTGAATGTGTAATAACTCTTATCTTGTCAAGCAGTTGTCTCAAGTCTTATTAAAGATTTAAACAAAGCTGTGACAAAGGGAAAGAAAGGCATTTATTTGAAAGTCAATAACACGTCAAAATTGGCGTTTATTTGTTTATCACACATACTTTCAAGTACTACCAACAAATATTTTACGTCGCCTACCTGGTGAGGTACGCGTACAACAGTTTGTGAAACGTTCTAATCATCGTCAAATAAACAGTGTCACAATTTCTTACACAAATTGTATTGTTCGCGCTGAACTAGCGTCCACGCCGATTCTATACAATTGGGAGCTTACAATGCAGGAAGATGACGTAATTGTTTGTAAATATTTGGAAAAAATAACAGTTGACACGAGATTGGTCGAAACTGCCATGACTAATTTTGAAGAGAACAATTGAAACTTAACATATCAACATAATTGTTATTAGAACGTTAATCCGTTTCGTCACTCTCGTCTGTCTTGGTTTGACGCTGACGGGGAGGTTGGAACTCATATCCCGAGCTGGGTGGTGTGGGGATGTTTTCCCTAAGTAGTTATCTCTGTCCTCTCAACTCAAGTTCGAGTATATTTCCTCTAAATGGTAAATATGCTGATAGCCTTGATGGGTATTAAGACACTAAGCACATATCTTAGGGCTAAACACGATTCTATTAAAAGGAGCATGAAAGTGTGAATTTTAAGTTAACGCACATTGATTTATTTAGAGAAAAGATTTGAAATAATAGCGTTGTAAAATAAACTACCTACAGGCTACAGCATACACTGTATTGGTCTTTTTATACTATGTGACAAAAAATGTTGTAAAACGTCATTTAGTAACGTGCTACATTTGAGTGTTGTATACATTGGTTATTAAATATTGATAAAAACTACTCACTGTCTAACAAATTATAACATGTTTTATCTAGTCTGCATCATGTCTTCTGAGGAGGATGTTCTCCTTGCGGCCGTGGTTTGTGTATCATGTCTTCTGAGGAGGATGTTCTCCTTGCGGCCGTGGTTTGTGTAGTGTTGAGCAAAAAAAGAGAAAAAAGAAAAAAAAAAGGCGGTTTTGGGTTCGACCATCTCTACTCGCTATAGCTAAATACTATGCGAGTGACTCCTCTTCAACGTGACGAATGATAACCATGACCTGTTGGCTGGGGAACTCTGAACGGATGACAAGCCAGGACAGTGGGCCAGTTACTTAGTCCAATTGAGTAGATACGCCTCAAGTGCGGCGCTATACGACGAAATGCAGGACGACACCTACCTAGACCAGAATGGAACGGGCCAGTTTCATATGCCATTCATTTCGAGTTAAGGTAGGTATCTACTTGTATTTAGTGTAGCACCGCGCTTGAGGTGTACTCAATCTATGAAACTGGCCCTCTGAGTACCTAATTCATTTGATTGATAATCGAATAGACAGAAAAAAAAACAGCTTTTTCAGGAATGCTATTCCAAGGAAAGAAATAGTGGCTGTAACATTAAGATGTTCTAGCTACTTACTCCGAGAGGTTAGCTCCAGCTACAGGGTGGTGGGAACCGTGCAGCCAACTTATTACATAATGTGCAGTCCTTTAACAGGTGCAACATATTTGAAAACAAAAGGTTACACTTTTTTTTTATCTTTACCGACACTGGACGAGAAACGTGTAACTTTTTGTAAAACATTGTTTTATAACATGTTTCATTTGATTTTCTAACAAGTTTGAAAACATTGTTATGAAACACAGTTTTAAAACTTGTTACATAGTGTATAAGGATTGAACGCAGATCTCGTCCTCCATATTATCTATCCACTCATACACACACACACGCCTCGGTGGCGTAATTAGCTAACGCGCTAGTCGTGTTGAGCTAGACTGCCGAGGACGGGGAGATCGAGGTTCGAACGGTGGAGGGGGGGTTCCTAAATGTTTTTCCACTCTCCCTCCACAAAATGTGGGTTCACTTCCTCTAAATTCAAACTTACCACCGCTAAGGGGCTTGTGTATGGTCGAGATTCGGACGTCAATCCATTCCCCATTCTACTCCCGAGACTATAGAGGCTATTATATACATACGGAAGCTCAAGGCTGACCGAAACAGAAGGTGGAGTCGAGTAGAAGGTGAGGCGAGTTGATTTGTTATCTACTAAACTCCACCTTCTGTTTCGCTCAACATCATTAATTCTTGCATACCGCCCAAAAGGTCATTCATTTATTTATAGTAAAGAAAGAGGTGACCTAGCGGTCTAGGGGTAAGGTGTCGGACTTCTGTGCTGGGGGTCCGGGGTTCAATCCTCCGTCCCGGCACAGATTTATTATCTGATTTCCAAACCCTTCCTTCACCTCTGACAAGACGTGTATTTATCACAACTTGTGAATGTGAGGAATGCCAGGCCTCCACCGTGGTTCGGAATAGGTCCTCCATTTCATCTCACAATCACCCTACCATTACACATTAACGTAAGTGCGTATAACCCGAATGGGTAGTAAGACGCGGTGATAATAATAATAATATAGTATAGATAGAATAACAATCATTTCAGGTCGAACAGGGGTTAGATAGGCCAACCTCAAAATCTCGGCTATAAATACTGCCCTAAACCTTGGAAGAGTCCAATTTGCATAGGGGGGAGCCTTATCTGACAGCTTGAAAGGCTAATGGATCTACTCTCGCGTATTCATACGTCAAGTCACGTGATCTGAAGCTGTTACTTCTAAAAGGCTCTTCCTATGAAAATCAATAGTACTGCATCAAGTTTGACTGTGTGTGAGAGTGACAACATACTTGGAAATGGATGGTATGTCCCAGAGAGAGGAGGTTATGTAATGTTTGTCTTGTGGCGGACAATGGTTCTCGCTCGCTCGGCTACTAGGTCGGGCAAGGAAACGGAAGTGCGCCTACTTCTCGGTTGACCCGCTCTCTCGCCTCTGAGATAACTAGACACAAGTAGAAAGGACCTTGGATTCGATCACGGGAGATGTGTTTGTTTCTTTGTAACCTGGATTCGTTATCTTACCATTCGGTACTATTTCGGGTGTTCAGTAGATGTATGCTAGGATAAACTTGTACTTTTTTTTGTTCCTCGTTTTACTACTTGTCCGGGCTATACACATTTAATTGAGGATTAATAGGGATGAACAAGTTATAATTTAAAGGAAATGTGCCCTCGGTTTCGTTGAGGAAGAGTGGGAAAACATCCGGACGGGTAGTAAGATGCGGTGCAAAAACAAACGAATTGGGGTCTGCTGACCAAGGATCGTAAGTCGCTTTGTAAGCACAAGGGGAGGAAACCTACTAATAAATATTTCGTTATTTTGCTTATCAGCTGACTCTTGGCAAGGCTTATCATTGCTGACATCGGGAGCAGCTGTTCATGGCTGGAGCGCTTCGATCTGCGTCGTTTGACGTGTCTGGGACTTCGGTGAGGCACAGACAGGGTCGGCGCTAGGATTTCATGTGCCCTAGGGCCTAAGCGAGACTTAAAATTTGCACCCCAGTTGTATTCTGTATAATATAAATAAACCACGCCCCTCTGCGTGACGCAAAATAATAGGTAACAAAATACCCGACAACATAAATAAAAAAATAAACAAGGGGTCCCTTAATCGACGTGTGCAAAAATATTATCACTTTTTTTCTTCCTTTTCTCTTAATATTTTCCGATTTAAAAAATATATTATCAAAGTGATTCGTCGACAAAGCTACACCGAATGCTATATAATATACAATATTTTGATGTTATTTCTTTCTTTAAAATAATTAAAAAGCTTATATAATTTTAATATTAATTTTGTTAAACACCAAATAGATTACATTTTGTTGGAAAGCGTCCCTAGGACCGCATAGGTTCGTCTAATGGACAAGCCGGCCACCCTGTGCTCAGATGATGAGATTTTCATTGGCGGGCGAATCAACGTATTACTGGTTTGTTCCTATGATTTGCACTAGTATCAGTGGTCACGCCGAATAGACATAAAGTTCGTCTAGTCTGATTTGCTTGGGTTCCCAGAGGGTGGTTTATTCTAAATGGTCTCCCTCCCATCACGCCAACGTGGGTACATTTCATCTAAATTCTATCTTCCTAATATGCGAATAGCATGGATGGTAAGTAAGATGCGCTGCACAGTAAAAAAAAACCATCAACACGTTTTATTACTACTTATTACACCATATTTTCACTGTTCGTGTTTTATTAGAGCGGATGTTTGTTTATACAAAGGTCTCAATGTGACACTTATTTTATATAATTGAAAAAAAACCCGCATAAACACTAAAATACGAAAGTTAATATAAGTAAAAATCCTTGTGAAGGTGTTTTTTTGGAGACTGAGGAGTATTGCAATCGTGATGGTGCCTCGGATGAATCATCATCAGCCAGACTTTCTCTCCTGGCAACATTCACCAGCCAGCGTTCGTTACCTAGTTCCCCACTTCGTCTCCTAACCCTGCAAGGTCACATTCATGACATACTTGGAAAATCTCGCGATACCTCTGTGGTCTTGGGGTAGAGTGCTCGTCTCAAGACCCGATGTTCGTGGGTTCTAACCCAGCCGGGATCTTGAGCGATAAAAATCTGTAGCACAGCTTCCTTAGGAGAGGAAGCAAAGCCGTCGGTCCCAGGTCCATTGGGACATGTAAAATAACACTAGAAGGTATGTGAAAATATCTCTTCCGGGAAAATTGGTAGGCCCTTTCGCTCTCGCTCATAGAAATTCTCCTGAGCTGATATAATCATTTAGTTCAGAAAGTGCACGTTAATTATTTCAAATAAATAAATAGTTCCATTTTAAACTTTATCGAAACTTGAATTATTTCCTTAAATACGTTAACTTGTTTGGGTTTTACAATCATTTTAAGACTAATAGGTGTTTAATACTATAGTAGATCCAAAAGGTTTGTGAAATTTGAATGGCATTAAGGTAGAACACGCACAGTTGGACACGAGGATTAGATGTCAGTCTCGTTTAGATTGAGCTATCTGTGACATGAAGGTTGGAGTTCAAATCGTCTGGTGTGCTGAGATGTTTTTCCTCTCTAACTCCACGCAAATATGGCTACGATTCCTCTAAGATTGTACCACGTTACACGTTACCACGTAACGCTTTTTTCATAGCTTTTTAGCCCCCCATGTAACACCATGTAGACATTCAGCCTAGCCTAGCCCCCTCCACCCCCCAACCTGTCACGTAACTTTTCTCACAGAGAATGAATGTAATTTTTTCATAGGGAAGTTTTGTTGTACTAAAGGAGGGATTCAGATTTAATACTTCTTAAAATCCATTTTAAGTCCTGATTATAAATGATTTAAGAGAGTATTATTATTTATACAGACATAAAGACTTCGAATTCAAATTTCTCAGTTTCACGAGGGAAAACCTCTGCTATATTTAGGTTATGGATGTCAGGTTTGCAATCTTAGTAAGAGCCAGACGGCAAAGTGTCCACATCCGATGCTTGACGCTGAGGGAAGACATCTTTCTTAATATTGTGCACTTATTTTGATAGTCATATTATCAACATAATAGAGAGCTATTTAACAATTCTAGGCACACAACTTTTCTAATTTTTATTTATTTAGCACCGCGTCTTACTACCCCTTCGGGCTATACGCTTAAGTACTAATTACGCTAATGGATTAGAAATTGGGGAGGTTGAATTTATAGGAAGTAAACCCGCATTTGCGTGGAGGGAGAGTGGAAAATCATTTAGGAAAAAACATCCCCAGTTCACCCGACCGAGATTCGAACCTCGATCTTTCCGTCCTCGTTTTCTAAATTAAATTTTAGATTAATCTACAATTTTACTTTAGTTAACTTATCCATACCTAGACTCATGTTCAACATCGATCCTGGATCCTGGCTTCACTCTCGAAAAAGACTAGATGGAAAATGAAGTGGCGATCGGGGTTCGAATACCTGTCGGGTATACTCAGTGTCTTTCCCTAAATGGTTTTATACTCTATCTCCACGTTAATGAGGGTACCTCATTTACCTCTAAATTTCTACCTTCCTCATTTCTACTCTATTAGATAAATATAATTAAAAAATAACTAGAATAATTACAATTTGACTATACCACCCTACAAAATGTATACTAAAAAGGTAACATTTTAAAGAAAATCTACCAGCATTCGCATGGAGGGAGACCGGGAAACCATTTAGGAAAAGCATCCCCCAGTAGACCTGACTGGTATTCGAACCCCATCTCCCCAACGCCGTCTAGTCTACTGAGAGAATGACAATTTAGACAATGTGGCCACCGTAGCGGGTGTATAATAGTTGCATTTTTATACAAACACGCTAGATTTATCAGCGGGGAAAAGGTATAAGCTTAAATACATTTGCCCTTTGAAAATAATTAATGATATTTTGAAGCTTTACTTTTCATCATATGCTGCTGGTACGAATAAATAACACTATTGATGAACTCAAACTTGCCTTGAGATAAATTCTGTACTTTTGCTTCTTTCCATTTCACTACATCTTTTTGAGACACTTCCGCCGGGGGTTTTTTTCTTCTGGATAACGCATTTTATACGCAAGCAATGAACATTTTTACTCTTTTTGAAGAAATAATTTTTTGTTTTTGTGCAAACACAAGCGATTATTCACGGCCTATGTAAAAGAATGTGCAGTAGGAATCTAAATTATACTCATCAAACTCGACTTTACTTAATTACGGCCGCTTCGACTGACAGCTGTGATCCAACTAAAAGCACGTGAGGGGGTCAGTAAGTAGATTGGACAAATCTAAACAAGTGCCGTGAGTATAAATATGTCACTGTCATGCGCATGAAAATATGTGTTTTCGACTGTGCTTGGCGTTCGTAGTCTCGCAACGCCACAGATATTCGGAAGTTATCTATAAGTATTTTTATCAAAGGTGACAACATGAACAGTAATATTATTTTTAAACGTTAGAATTTTAGATCTGTGTTACCTACGTAACACTTTGATGTAATCCCCCTCCCCATCTTCAAAGCGCTACGTGGCTTATGGAAGACCCCTTAGTTTGAAAGTCATATGATTAGCTAGCCCAATCATTAGCTTCATAGAGCGCATGTTATATCTCTTATATCCTAGCGTTTACAATGAAAACATTAGATTTTTTAGAACACTTTTTTAATGAACATTCTTTATTTTGGAGGTTTAATCAAATAACAATTACGAAGAGGAAGTTTCCTTGTATAAACAGACAGTTAAGTAATCAAAATTGGTATTTTCAAGTTTATAGCCATCACATTTTCTATAATGACTATGCACTTGTTTGTCGTCCTTATAAGTAGGTTGAAGGTTAGTTCTGTTTTTACTGCTCTGAACAGTTTCTAAATCACGCACACCATCTTGTTTGTGTGACATGGCTCATGGCTCATGATGCGACATGAGGCTGTATTGTAAATATTGGGTTAGACCTGTTAAAACAGGTGAGACTGCGTTTCATTCATTCATTCGTCTCGTCGTGAAACCGGGCAAGAGGACTGTGACGCTAACTCGACGCTGCAGCTCAGCTGTTGCTGTATATTACGAGCGAAGGTCCTTCGCCCCAAAACAGGAAGCGAAGGGATGGGGGCGCCACAACTACAGTATGACTCAAACGGCTTCTTGCTTTATATCACACTATTTAGCGCCGCGCCTTACTACTCGTTCTGGTTTTACGCTTATGTATTGATTACGCTAGTGAGTTATGAATAGGAAAAGTTGAATTTAGAGGAAGTGAATCCGTATTTGCGTGGAGGGAGAGTGGAAAACAATTTAGAAAAAATCTCCCCCAGTTCACCCGACCATGATTCGAACCTCAATCTGCCCGTCCTCGGCAGTCTAGCTCAACACGAAACTAGCGCGTTAGCCAATTACGCCACCGAAGTGGGTCACTTCCAACTCGTCATACTATAAAAGCGAAGCTAAACAATCATGATAGGTGGGGTAGCTGCCACACTACTGTATCTGTTGACTGTTGCAAAGAGGTGATAACCTATTGCACCTCCGTATCTTGCGGCTGTTAAAACCGTAGATCACATCTTTGTACCTTTTGATGGTTGAAAACCCTACCCCTTTAGACTAGAGCTCTGAGGGTGCTAGTGTCAACCCCAAATTAACCCCTCATGAAAGGGTTCATTAATTAGAATTCAGCCTGACACAGTTTCTCTTTGAAATACTTAGCTAAAATAACTTTTTTTCTTCTTCCAATCAACAACGGGAAAAGAGAAAGGAACATTTGATTTATTTATTTTCCCCCAAAAAAATTTTTAAAACATTTTTATATACAAATAACATGACCTTGTCGAACAAATTCTTACTATCCTGGTTTGAGAAAGCAAAGGCCAAAAATCCTCTAAGGGGAACGTGAGCCATATCATTTGGAGAGTTTAATTTTTAACAACTTAACGTTTCGGGTTGCCTCAACACGCAGGGGTCATCACCGCCCGAGATCGTCATAAGCACAACTCCAGTACACGAATACGTTCTGATCAAACTATAATGTAATTTGATTGTCCTTATGTAATATTGTGAAAATACTGTGATCAGCCTCGCGTGCTTGCCCTACACCCGCGGCCGATGATTAGATAGCTTAGCTTAACCGAGCTTTGGTTTGGTGTTTAACGCTCCCCCACTCCCTGTCTCTTAATATTAATCAAATCTCACATTTTGTTTGTTTGTCCAATATGAATGTCTTGTGGAAATTAAATTATGTACGGAACCGCGGATTCACCCGCACTGGATCTTTTTTTAATAATACGAAGCGTCTACACTTGTGAGTTGTTGAAAGAAAGGATGTAAGTCAACTAAAATGTACAAATTCTGGACCACTCTGTACTAAAATAAAAAAAAGAAGGCAATATATTCAGGAGTAGGTCCGTGCGAGAACGAGCTAACATTGAAAGGGACTAGCTTCAAAAATAGTTAGTTAAATAATTTAGTTTAAACTGTGTTCTAGGCATTGAAAAAAATAGTCGCTTATTGATGCATAACAATACTATCGCTCCCGTTATATTTGGAATACAAATTAAAGAGTTTGTTCTTATTTTTAAAAGTAAGCCAAAGCTTATATCATTCTATTAAGTTTTGTCTTAGCCGGCGTGTCTATAATGGATAGATTTATATATACCCTGATTTTGGTCGGAAGAACAGTAAAGAAAATTAAAAATATTTCTTTGCGGCCAACATTGATAGCTTTTTACTATATTATTTGTGTTATTATATAGGTATTGCTAATACTTATCAAAAATGACAGCTGCAGATAACATGACTTGATGTATGAATATATTAAAATGGTTTGGTAACGTTAGTAACTAACTTCTACTGTTATTTCTACCAAAATGTACAATACAGTGCTGTGATGTGTGCGACATATGAAGACATTGCGGCAGTTTCAAAGAGAGGTGCGGGTTTGATTAGAGATGTTTACCAAACACAACTAACCTAGTTACTCTTAGTAACCTATTTCCAATAAACTGGACAGAAATAGAGAAAAATTACGTATGTGCCATGGGAGGGGGAATAAAACAAAATAAACTAGAACTTAATAAGATTTTGCCACGTATATTGTTGCTCGGAGAAATTACAAATATGAAGATTAACAAATTAATATTAACACAATTCACAATCGCTAACATCTGTTTAAATTGTCAGCTACTGTAATAATCCTTAAATAAGTTGATCTTTTTAGAACCGTTAGGTACATTTTAAGTGCAAAAAAAAATATGTTGGGCCTTCAATACTCTCTCTAACAACACAGCCATTTCGATATAGCAATCCTAGGGCAGTGAATGTTGTAGTGTATAATATTTTAATAACGATAAAATGTAGGAAATTGAGAACTTCCCATCGATTGTTGGAACTTGATTCTCAGGCTTCAGGCAAGGAAAACCTGTAAAATTAAGGTGATTGTGATTTGTGGTATGTCAGAGAAAACAGAGACTTTGAATTCTTGACAGAAAACGTTCATTAATTATTTCGCACCCAAACACTAATAAAAGTGAGAGATTTTATTTCTTACATGCTAATAAAATGCTTAGATATAGGATTCTAATATGAGAAGGGTGCACAGTAATTTTTTTTACAACATATTAACAAAGTACCATAAGTAATAACAAACATTTAATAATGGAAAAAAAACCTTATAAAACAAAACTAACAAAGAAAACCAGGGAAAAGCTAGTCGACAAAAATCGGAAAATGTTGTTTGGAAAACTCAAGAAATTTTATAAGTAGAAATTTTGTAGCCACCCTGTAAGGGAATCTTTGTTATTAATTAAACATAGAATGCTACCTTATGATTTATTGTATTGTGAGGTATATTATACAGTGTGCTTCATTTAAAGCGAACCAGTTTTTGGTTAGTAATATTGACTAACGGCAAGAATGAACAAAATGAGATAGCTGGTGATAGACGTTGTGTGACCTTGGATTCATCACACAAAGGATAGTTGGTGGGAGCAACAGTGTGTGTGTATGTGTGTGTACTTATTGTTGAAGTTCAACGTGCATTTAGGCGGAAGTTTGGTGACGAGCGTGGCCGGAAAAATGCTGACTGCCAAGTATAAACAGTGAAAGCAGAGCGGTATGCAGAAATGATAACAAATTACCATGTTCCTGAGTTACATCAGCGCCAGTGTCAGCTTGAAAATCTGTGGTTTCAACAAGATGAAGTCGACCTCGGTCTTGGGAGAGGAAATGCTCGCCTCAGGACCCGATGTTGGTGGGTTCAAGCCCAGCCGGAATCTGGATTTTTCTTGCGATTAAAATCCGTAGCACAACTTCCTTGGGAGGGGAAGTAAAACCGTCGGTTCCATGTTGATTGTGGGGTGTAAAAGAACCCTGGAAAGTATGTGGACATAACTTTCCCAACAAAATTAATAGGTTCTTTGGCTTTCACTCAGACATTTCCTATATGCTGATCTAATCAGTCTGTTCAGAAATTGTACGTTAAATACCTCAAATAAATAAAATAAAACAAGTTGGAACCACTGCTTACACAGCTCGTCACAGCATTGAAACACTGAGCAGGCTCCAGAACGCATCATTGCCAGGTTTGGTGACGTTCCATTGCTTCCGTGGCAACCAAATTTAACAGCCCCCACCTGATTTATTCCTCTGGGGATGTTTTAAAGAGAAGATGTTCGACTACACGATTAAAGACTTGGTGCCAGTTCACCATATCATCTTAGTAGGGTAGTGTACACCTTTCGTCAGCGATTGAAGTGCATTGCGAATAACTGTGAACATTTGGGTGACGTTATTTTTAAACAGTAAATAATAACTTTTGTTTCCAAAGGCTTTAAGAAACCTGTCACCTGTTTCATTTAAGAGTTTGTCCATTGTACAATTTTAGATTTCATTTTGAAAATGATTTCCTTTAATTGGACTATGTAGTTTTTTGCTCGGAAATTGACTTGACAATGATGTCACTATATTTTAAAATGTGTTATGACTTATGAGTAAACCGTTTTCCATTTCAAACTTCTAGATTGCAAAGTGAGAATACGTATCTGGTAAGAATTTACTGATACACTTCTTGCGCAGTTATTATGCGGGAGTGGGTGGGAGGGTTTCCATTCGTGTCGCTTATACCATTTCTGCTTTTGAAAACGGCCCTAAGTTTTTTTGGCCCTTATGATAAATAAAAACAAGCGAATGAAGAGGGAACAAAACAGTGGCTTACCGAGGTTTAACTATTCCACAGCAAATGCTCAAGTTTAAAGCATAGAGCAAGTTGCGAAAGTGGGCATTTCCTTAGCAAAGATCTGCAGGGGGCGGCTCTCTTATCATGGTGAATTGACTCTCTTATGGGGGAGGGGTATTTGAACTCCGTCCAGGATGCTATAAATATGTTGGTTATATATATGATAAATTAAAAATTAGAAATAGACGCTAATTTTGTTATAGCTCACTGCTATATGAGCTTCAATATTTTCCATTTGTTCTATACTTCACCACGGCGTATACTCTTTATGTGGCAATGAGGCACAGAGTGACCCGTGACGTGGTGAAGAAAAGAACTGCCAGTAGTTAGTGTGATCATTCTTTGGACCGTCTGATACACACACACACACACACACACACACACACACACACTAGGGTTGCCACCCATCCCGTATTTTACGGGATTGTTTTGTATTGCGAGTAGTCCCAGATAAACAGGTTGGGAACGCGATTAAAAAACCGTTATAAATAAATTGATAACATAAACGATAGCACTCAAAATATATTTTATTTATCACAAAAGTAAAATTTAGATAAAAAAATTCCATCCTCAAATGAATTTGAATACTGAATGTCCTCTTTACATCCTACCGTATGATAGACAGGGCTGTCTTGTACCCCTTCTCCGCTCCTAGACAAAGGATAACAATGCCGCCCTCTTCTCTAATACATAAAAACCCTCTTGATTCATGTATTTACCCAAAAGTCAGTAAATAGGTCACAAATGGATGTGGGATAGATGTAAATGGTATCTAATGGGTCCTAAATATGTCTCAAGCTACCAACACAATCCAGCTTGTAATGACAGTTTAGGTAGCAGACGCTTGGTAGCTCCTGCGCAATTCACTGTCAAAATGGCGATCGTACTCGAGGATTTTACTAACTAGGTGCAAAGTGGGATGTGCGATTTCTGTGGGCAAAATATATTCTTAAAGAAAAGTTTCATGTTTATGGTGAGAAAGTGTTTGTCGCGTAAAACATTACTCAATTGGGTCGATAAATTCACCCATGGACGCTCAAAAGTCGCAGCTGAAGACAGATCTGATCGCTCTATTGAATTTGCAACAGAAGCAACTGTGCGGCCCGTTGGGTGGAAGAGATAATTCGAGCTGACAGGCGAGTAACAATAAACAGTATAACTAGTGTTGTTAGAACATTTTCAGAAATGAGGTAAAGATGTAAACGCTGCATCGTACTGTGAAGTTCTGTCAAAGTTTCGGATTGGAGCTAGCAAAAAAGTCTAGGCCTACTGACATATTAAGGCGTACTGTTTGATCATGACAATGCCAGATTTCAAACATCTCAATTGACCAAGGCGAGAGTTGAAGAACTTGGCTGGGAGCTTCTTGAACATCCATCCAGCCTCGACTTATTCCCTAGATAATTTCACCTGTTTGGCACGATAAAAAAAAACACCTTGGTGGTAAACGTGTCACTGACGACGAAGAGGTTGAAGATGAGGTGAGACTGTGGCTGTGATGACAGACCAAAGTCTTCTATGCTGCGGGTTTTGAGGCACTGCTCTAGAGATGGGTTAAGTTTATCAGTATAGTTGGAGATAATTCGAGAAATAAAGATAAATCTAAATACAGTAATAAATGTTTTAAGCTCGTATATCACTTATTTTTTTAGACACCTACCTCCCTACCTCGCATAAAAGAAAACTCTTTTTTGCCAGTTATTAAAAAAATATACTTGCACAAAAATACAAACATAAAAATACAAATTAAATAACTGGTACAGTGCACCTCACAGACTTTCTCTCGCTTTTATCTTACTCTATGGCCTGCGTCGGAAGTCTCTTTGGGCTCCGATCGACTTGCACATTTATCAAAGGTCCCGCTATCACCCTACGTTTATACACTCTACTTTTTTTTAAATATATCTTGTATTTTATTCCTTAAATTAAATATTTCCTCCAGTATTTATGTCCCTGCCTTTATAGAAAATAGACAAGCTAAATAGAAGGTACACTCCATTTATCATGAGAGGTAGCAAGCAGTCTTAGCTTGACGGATTACGCTATGGCCTTATCTAATAAGTTATACCATAGTGGAATAATGCAAGGTAAGCTCTCCTTTTCGTGGAGATGTACTTTTATTACGCGATCGACTGAAAATTGTTGCGAGATCGACCGACCGATCGCGATTGACCTATTGCCGACCCCCTGCTCTATGACATTAGGAACTAGGAACACTGTTAGAGAAAAATACACACATACACGCTCCCTCCATATCCGCCCCACCCCCTTCCCATAAATCTAACCCTCAACACGTGTATAGAGAAATGAATTTTTTCTCTGTGATACGTGCCTGCTTTAAAACTTCTTAAATATATTCATACGTCAAGTTATCTGAACTACAGGTTTCACTTTGATTTAGGTGTACTAGATAAATAATACTAATAATCTTTTGTACCAAAATAATATAGTCTATTGTTGGCCACAAAAAAGTTTGTAACCTCTCGTCCTACTATAGGTTGCAATCTCGTGTCGTGAAACAAAGTATATCGTGCCGTGGACGCGCCACTGTACATGGAACTATTTTCACTCAGGATGAATCGAATATCTGTACTAGGAAATTAAATATTGTAACGATACAATAATTGACGTATTGTATAAGGAAAGTTCCGTTCTGTGTTCCTGACCATCTTGCAACTACATTTTCTCAGCATGAAGCTTTCAACAAATTACGAACATAACTCAGGTCAAACATTAACTTTAAACGTGAGACATATGCATAAGGACATGGTTAACATTTGTTAAACTAAAGGCTATCCAACTTATCACGTCGAGCATTATTCGTGTCCTACCAGGACCGAGCGCATCTAATAGTCTCTAGACGGCATGTGTTCAAATCCCAGCTGGGAAATTCGTGAAGATGTATTAGGAAGTATACAAACCAAGTATAATAGTCAGGTTTCAAGCGTTACCAAACAAGATTTCCTAAGTGTTTGAAGACGGAAAAAAAGTATTAATTTATTATCATCATCATCACATTACCCATACACGTGACTCTAAGCAGTGAATAGATAACGTAAGTTGTGTGATAACATCAACTCACTTTCGATATCAACACCAGATTAATATTTAGTAAAGAATGGCTTGCTCCACAGTTGAATTAACGAGATGTTTCCTGTTGAGGAAGAACGTTGGTTGGTTATTGGCCTGCTTCTTTTCTCTAGTTTTTAAACTTGAAAACTCTATGGGATGGCTGCTCCAGTTCGGTCATGCCACATATATCTATCTATCTTTATGTTCCATCTATCTTCCCGGCCTGCAGTCATGGGTATAGAAAGTAAGGACTAACCTAGATCTTAGACACACATACCTGAACACATCTCATCATTTGCTACAACACACGCTGTTCCTGAAAGCATGGCCTGGGGTTTTTTAGACACGTGTGTTTCAAACTACTCATGTCTTATAAATAGTGAGTGAATACTAATCGTCGGGGGCGGATAACCCGGTAAGACGCGGTATATATATATATGCGCGCGTGCGTGCGAGATGAATCCACATACATATGTATGCTGACTGCAGAAACACAAGTTTTGTATTTTCTAAAAGCCTACACCTGCCATGATCCGATTAAAAGTACCTTTGGTTAGAATACAGGGGGTGGGGGTGGCCTGGGCAAACTAGACCACCTCATTTTTTTAAACAACCTTAATTACACTAGTGCTACTACATTAGTGCTAGATTTTCAATGTCAGTACTTCAAATATTAGGTGGTTATTGCAGACTCCTTATGTGTGACCCAGTTTATAAAAATTAAACCAACCACAAGGAATTAATAATGTGCCTTATTCAATATTTGGAGCACTAACACAACACAATGGCTGTTTTAATAAACACAGTGCCTGTCACATTTCTTAGACTCGCTGGTAAATATTTATATAAACCTATCTATCAATAAGGAATCATAAGTTTATTATTTATGAATCATTAACGATGAAAATCAAGCACTAACCAGCACTTGTATAACACAAACAAGTATCATGTTCAAAAATCAGGTGGCCAAGATGACATGTGAGAGTGAGCTGGGTGTTTTTAGTCCCGCAGTTTACTACCCATTTGGGTTATACACCTATGTACTAATTACACTGATAGGCAGTGATTAGGAAGGTTTAATTGAGAGAGAGTGCACCCGCAATTGCGTGGAAAGCGAATGAAAAACTATTTAGGATAAACTACCCTCGATGCAGGCAACCAGGACTGAACCCCAACTTCTCCGCCTTCGGCAGCCTAGTCTCACACGATAGTAGCGCGTTAGACCATGCGGCCACCAAAGCGGGTTAGCTTTTAGTTACCTATTCTTTTGATTTACTTTATTATAAGTGAATTAATATTCAAACTATTGTATACAATATTGTATTAATGTATCAAGTATCAGTCCCTTTTTAACTTAATAAATTACTCGTTTAGATAAATATTATATATTATGTTTTTAATTTTTACTCTTTTTTTCTCTTTTTCTTTGTTAGTCTTAAAATAAACAAATACATCAATTGTTAGTCTGATTTTTGCCTTGTAACAAAAATGGGTTCACAATTATTATTTTTTCCAAGAGGTCAATTTTGACCAGCAAATATTTTCTGTAACACCTTGCTTATCCAAATGTCCAAAAACTAAACATCAGGGCTTTGTGCTAAGGTTATGTAACTGGTGCATTTGAAAGAAAAGGAAGGGGATGTATACACAATATTAAATAGGGTCGAGTGAACTTGAGATTTGACAATGAAATCATTTAATATGTTAAAGAAGTGGCATCCTTTAATATTCGAAACTCCTGTAATATAATATATTACCTATTATCCTAATCCAAACTGACTTATTCTTTACTCTTCTAGATAGTTTCTTTGATTTTAAAATATTTTTTTCTGCCTGTTAAGTCTGTCTGATACTTCCAATCGCTGAAGGATAAAAGAGCAGGAAAGGGTATTTTAAGAACGTTTTCCAAGAGTGGATGAGAACTACCCAGGCAGGATTCAAACCAAATTCTTACAAGAATTAATAGCCAGAGCTATTATTTATGCTTATTAGTGGGAATTACTCCATCTAGATATCATATTCTGAAAATTGAAAAATGACACCTGGACACAGGAATCTAACCCGGGACCTTTGATTCCCGTGTCCAGGTGTCATTTTTCAATTTTCAACAAATTCTTACTTCCTGTGTGATAGAGCAGAGCCACGACTAGGGGGTTGTGGGGGTGGGGGCAATTGCCACGGGCCTCACATTCCAGGGGGCCACATTACTCTCCAAAATTATTAAATTCAATTAGTTATTATTCTAAATTTCAGATCAAATAGTGTACAGATAATTAACAGCAATAAGGATTCGCTTAGTGATAGGGTTTTCAGGAATCTACTTTATATAATTTAAGATATACATGATTCGAGTAATCTGCTGCAATACAGTAGAATGAATATGCCACCATTGTGGTACCGCTGTCGGTCCTCAGAAAACTAACAGTGCAATGGTACAAAGAGGAATTTACTTTTGTCAACTTAATTTGTTTGCATTTAATAAAGTACAACCGTTTAATGGGTTGATCAATATTCCATAAATCATGAGAAATTATTAGGTAACATAAGTATCGAGTATGTATCAATATATTACAATGGCTTAATGCTAAATCTGAAAAACTGTTGTACAAAGGGGCCCCTCAGGTTTTTTCTTTTTTTTTGGCCCCTGGCCTTGCATTTTCTAGAAACGGTCCTGTGATAGACAATTATGCCATTCAAACATTGTTGATAATTTAACAGTTTCTTTGTTCTTTATAAACCATAACCTAATAATTTTTATGCTAGTTTTTTTATATGTAAACCTAATATTAACCATCTTGATAATAGGTAGATGTCTAATTTTTATAAACTCTACTAACAAACATTAAACTGTTTTGTTCCTTTAACATAGTTCTCTAAAGTAGAATATTTTTAGGAAAGTTCTGAATCTCTTATATATTTTGTTTAAAGTGTTTTGTGGATGTGTGGCTAGCCAAAAATGTTAGCTGTTTAATCTTTGATGATATGACTATAGTTCACTTTTAAAATTATACTTTATTTTCTTAAATATTTGTTTTTCTGCAGACATATTCCAAAGGCGAAAGCAACAACAATGGCAGAAACACCAGAGCTAAAGAGGATTGCAGAAAATACAAAACTTCAATCAAATGTGAGTTTTGCTGTCATTTTGTACCTTATCCTGGGGTTAAAATCTTGGCCTGCTGTGCTGAGGGTGTTTCTTTTCTTCATGCAAATGCATACATTCTACACTCCGTATCCCTAACACATTAGTATAATTTATATATAATGTGCACATAACCTTAAGGTGCGGCAGAAGGGAGCGCGAGTATTTTTACAGTTTTTAGCGCATTACATTTTTTTGGCCAAAATAAATCAAATATTTCTCCAGTAGCAACATAGAGTTTAGTTTTTTGCACATTCTAATATCAACAGATCTTGAATATCTGTCAAGAGTGTCCTGGAATTTTGTCAAAACTTTTTAAATAAAGAGGAAATGTTTTGACAAACTTCCAGAACACCCTTGAAAGATATTCAAGATCTGTTGCTATTAGCATGTGCAGTAAACTTAACTCTATGTTGTTACTGTAGAAATGTTTGATATATTTTTGCCAAAAAATTTATATTCTATAAAAATTGGAAAAATACTTAAGCTCCCTTCTGCCGCACCTTAATGGGTAGTGCAGTGCAATGAACAATATAAGGCTTGGTAGTAAATACAGAACACCTAGTGTGATATGTGAATTAGAAGACCAAGTTTTTTTTTATCGTCTGGCTACATAGTACATGTGCTTTGGACATTTCTGGTGGGGCTCCTAAAAATACATATCCTCCATTATGTTCCCTGATATAATTTTACAGTAAATCACTGATAAATAATCATTACTGGCACTATATCCTACCCTATAAACTAAAATAATGTCCTAAAATAATTAATTACCTAACTTTAAATTATCTGGAATATTCTAATCTTAGACTTCATTACCCACTGGTGTGATTTTAAAAACAAGAAACCGATAAATATGACCAGTTCATACTTATTTAAGGAACATTTATCATGGTAAAGGTCTTTTTACCTTTAATCATGATAAATTAAAAGCCAAGGGACTGGGTTCTAGGTCTGTTTTAAAATTAGTTTATTTAATAGGCTTTATGCTGATATAATCAGTCAGCTTAGATAGTTCATGTTAAATGTCCCAAATAATAACTCTATATTTGAAAGCAATTTGAGAGGTTTATCAAATAGATAACTCTATCGATTAGGAGGTAAAGGTTTCTAAAAGGTTTTATATTTTATTCTCTGCTGTCTCTCACCTTTCACACCTTTTACCTTTCAACCAGATTATGAAATAGCAGGTATTCATGCAAACACAAGTTTTATATTTTAAACACCAAATATTTATGCATGCCTGACACAGTGTCTTGTCATGAATTTGAAAATTGAATTTTATCATGTGTTTTCAGCTTTTACTAATTTTTATCCACAATGTACACTACTTAGTAATGTAGGCCTACTATTAGCCCATCACCATGGACTATAAGTGTCGACTGCACACCATGGACTATAAGTGTCGACTGCACACCATGGACTATAAGTGTCGACTGCACACCATGGACTATAAGTGTCGACTGTACACCATGGACTATAAGTGTCGGCTGCACACCATGGACTATAAGTGTCGGCTGCACACCATGGACTATAAGTGTCGGCTGCACACCATGGATTATAAGTGTCCACTGCACACCATGGATTATAAGTGTCCACTGCACATCTTACATACACTAATTAATGTCCAGCAGCAAAAGCTTAAAATAACTAATATTTCTAAGGGAGTGTGTCTCTAGTCCAGATAATACAAAATTGGTTCTGTGGTTGGGTGTGTAAAACTAGGTGTTTCGATTTTAGGTTGAGTCGGGTTGTGATTCATTTGATAATATAACCTTGTGCTGCGTATAAAGGCCATATTAAAATAATAACCGGCCCTGTGGTGTAGGGGTCAGTGCACCTGGCTACGAGCCTAGGGGTGCCGGGTTTGATTCCGGACTGGTACCTTAAGGGGAATTATTATAACCGTCACCAGGGTTTGGAAGATTTGGTTAATTAGGTTTTAGTTAAGACTCACCCCGGCCCTACAACATCCTAATAACATCATACCCACAATGAAATGATGTGATGACGCGTAGACAACCTCCTATGGTGTAACCTAGGCAACACTAGTAGCTAATAGTCTACATACAGGTGACCGACCGAACCTGGACGTCAAAGTCCCTCCCAATCAAATGTGCCATACAATTAAAAACAAAAAATTAAAATGATTATCTAGCTGCTATTAATATTATTATTTATTTATTTATCTAGCTGCTATTAATATTATTATTTATTTATTTATTTTCTCTTTATGAAGTGTCATTGCAAGATCCAAGATCATACAAGCTGTGAATGAGTTTGATAGTTACAATTTATATCTTTGCTCACCAGATAAAATACCATGCAGAGTTTGAAAAGGCCAAAGGCAAGTTCACCCAAGTTGCAGATGATCCAGAGACACTACGTATCAAACAAAACTCAAAGATAATCAGGTAAGAGGCAAAACATGTCACCTTATTTGAATTTGTTAACATAATATCGTTTAGATGTTCAAATCAAACTCATGGGTACAGTTTGCATAAAATGTTTTGGGAAAGTTTGTTGACTATTTTACAAATACTTAATATTGAAGGTTTAAGTAGTTAAGCTATTATATTTGTTAATTACAGCTATAGCTGCATCTAAATATCATATTCTTTAAATTTAATCCGGGAATTTTGGCTTGCTACACCAATTATTTAACCACTGAACTATCTAGCAATCGTTCCTTGCCTAGGGTCATTCTCCACTCATAATTTAAGGCAGTCTCTCAGATAAACTTACAGAAATTGTCGGCTACAAATGTGTGATGAATTAATATCACGAGCTATCAGATAACACAGCCACCATCAACTCTGCAGTTGACTTTTCGACAACAATAGTAAAATTACAATTATTGTATGAACGCGCATATCAATTTACAGAATATATTTAGATGCAGCTATAGCCGTAACTAACAAATATAATAGCTTGGATATTTAATAAATCATGTTATGCGCATTTGTACAGTTGTAATTGTACTATTGACAACAAAAGGCCAACTGCCGAGTCAATGGTAGTTGCATTATCTGAAAGTTTGGGATCTTAATCGATCGCTCATATGTAGCCGATGATTTTTGAACGTATCGCAGACTCTTGCCTTAAAATATGAGTAGAGAATGAATGACCCTGTGCACAGGATGATTCCTGGATAGTGTAGTAGTTAAAGCCTTGGCGTAATAAGGCAAAGGTCCTGGGTTCGATTCCTATGTTCAGGTGTCATTTTTCAATTTAAAGAATAAAATATTTGACAACCATTGGCTGCTTCTAAAGAAACATTTCATTGCTCAAATCTTGTTCTAAACAAGTGAAATGTTTGTGTAATATTTCACAATATTAATCTTAATCAATCAAGAAAAACATTTTAGCCTTTTTTTTTTGACACTTGCTTATGGGCTAGTTTCTTTACACACCCTATTTGTTCAATTATAAGTTTATTTTGAGTTTTATATATGAAAAACCCAAATTTATTTTCAAATGATCTTAAAATGTGTTTTATTAAATACTTTTAAAATATAACGTCAATGATCAAAGCTATTTTGAAAGACTAAAAGTTAACTATGTTTACACTATATATGCTCATTTAGGTTCTTAAACTAAGTAGATGGTTCTACTAATCTTGAAATGAGATATGGTCATAAATACTTGTCTTCCAACTTTTGATATATTGCTCTCAGAACCATTAATTTGGCCAATTTAAATAACTCCCCCTTGTTGTCGGCTCTTAATACAGTTGGCTGAGGAACAGTGTAGGGGAAAGAGGGAGGGTATTGTTTTATTGGGTGGCCACGTGTGTGCCTTTGAGCTATTAAAACATCCTTCCTTGGGTTAAGAGCTTTGAACAGAGGATGTTAAAGTAAAATATTTCATGCCTGTTTGGCATTGAAATGTAACTGACATTTTAGATACTTTATCAAACTTACTTTTATTCTAAGAACCCAAATAAATGTTGAAACTAGCCTGGTATATTTTTTAATCTGTCTCAAGCTGAATAAAAAATCAATACAATCAATTGTATTTCAAGATCTCTCCCTTTGCATCATATTTAACCTCCCTACAGATATAAGCCGAGTGAACATAACTATCATTTGATCCTGTAGATCATATAAACCAGGTCAAGGGAAATATTACTCAAGTATGTATTAAATAGCCAAGCTATTATATTTGTTAATTATGGCTGTAGCCGCATATAAATATATTGGCAGCATAAAGCACTCCTGAGTCAAAGGTGGCTGTGCTTCCTGATAAATTATGATCTTGATTGATCGCTCATATGTAGCTGACAATTTCCTCACATCCATCACAGACCCTGCCTTAAAATATGAGTGAAGAATGACCCTGGGGATTGAAAGACTCCTGGGTAGCTCAATGGTTCGAGTGTTGGCTTACTGAGCCGGGTTCGATCTCCACATCCAAGTGTCATTTTTTCATTTTAAGGATATGACACAAAAACAAAGATCTCGGCCACATTAACTGCCTTAAATACTTTTCACCCACCAACCCTCCATTTAACAGCTTGTATCAGGAGTAAGAATATGCTCCCTCATACTCAATCACCTGGTCTCAAACCAAGACCCCAAAGATTGGCAGGTTGAAACTGAGCCAGCGAGATGATAGTACGGGTTTTAATTGCAGCAACGCCGTGTACCATGGGGAGAAGGAAAAGAAGGCAGCCATGGAGCAGAAGCGGGCTATTTCTGGCGAGAACGGAGATGGAGACGGCTCAAGTGATGGTGAGTGATCTTGCTAATACACGGGTGGTATAAGCAAGGGGGAGGCAAACACTTTTGGAGGAGGAGGAAAGAAGAAAAGAAAAGGAAGTTTTGCCCTTCATTGCAAATTCTCTTTATAAGTTTAGTATTGAAGAAATTATTTAATGCAGGCATTGGCAAAAATTTATGAAAAGTAGGCTGCTGCCCCATTTGTCCCCTCCGCCGGAAAACTATTCAGCAGCTTTGCACCAGGGAGTAGAATGCTTATTGTTTGAAATGTATTGTTGAATTTGATACTACACGAAATGCCTTAAGGTAACTGAACTGGATAATAGTTAAATCAAGTCAAGAAATAAGTACCTACTTAATTAATCTTTTGTTCACAATATATATATATATATATTTTATATATATATATTATATATATTATATATATAATATATATTAAATTCTATCTCAAATCTTGATTTATACAACATTACTTGATTTGGGGAGGCATTAGATTTAAAAACTTTGAAAGAATTAATTTTACCATTTATTATTTGATTATTTTCCCATTAAATCAGTGTCTTAAGACATCTCTGGACGCTGGACTTTTTGAAGCTATTCATTTAAAAATAAAATTGCAGTATATACAATTAAAGTTAATCCTTAGTTTGAAACATTTATTCCAATCTTTTCATTGAAAAATTCTCCTACACAGCATGTCACAAAAACCATCGTAAACATTGATTTCATAATTCTTAATGACTCTGTTTCTCAAAAGTAAATATATTTCAGTTATTAAACTAGATTTGTAGTATACAGTCAACTCTGGTTAAAATAAATCTCTACAGGCTCTGATATTTTGTTCACTATGTTCTAAGGTCACTAAAACAAATTTTTTTAAATCTGAAAGTAGTGGGTTAGTGACAAACAAAATAAGAGTTCAAATGCAATCACTCTTTATTAAAATCTATTAATTGATCTTATTAAAATCGGTTGTATGTGGTTGTTAGTATACTGTGTTAGTTAATTAGGTTATTGAGTGCACTGGCTCTTTAAGCTAAACCTTTCCCCTCCACATTCATACTTTCAGTCAAGCTTTGTGCTACCTAATCAAGAACTCAGAGAATTGGTGTCTGCAAGTCTAAACAACCAAAAAATTATGTTTTTAAAGAATTATAATGTTGGAATGAAATTTCTTATTGAAAGTTTCACTATTTCTGTTCACTGAAACTGAAGTTGAGGGTTCATTATAAACAATTTTTTTTAACACACATTGAAATGTATGTGGGTTGGGACCAATGAATTAGGTTCACTGTAGCCGAATGTTCACTACAACCGAGTTCACTATAACCACCTGTACCTGCTTTTATAATGTTTGAAACGTAAACTATTATCATCACGTCTTAATACCTGCTCAGTTTATACAAATATATAATTACTCTAATGAGCTAGGGATGAAGATAGACCCATATTAGATGTAATCTGCCCGCATTTTCGTTGAAGGAGAGTGGGAAACCATTTAGGAAAAAACACTCCCAGTAGACAAAGATTAGGAATGAAGTTATCCGGGGAAAAAGTAGGGGTACAGGGAGTACATGAGATAGTAGAGGAAGCAAGACTGAGATGCTATGGGCATGTAATGAGGATGGAAAAGGAGAGAATACCAAAGAGAATGATGGAGATGAAGTATGTAGGAAAAAGAGCAAGACAGGCCAAGAAAGAGATGGGAGAAGCAGATAGCAGAAAGTTTTCAAGTATGTGGAGAAGAATGGAAGAAATTAAAGGAGGAAGAGTGGTGGAAGGATAGATGAAGATGGAGGCATTTTACTAAACTGACCTGGCCACAGGCTGGAAACAGTTGATGCTGATAATGCTGCTGATGATGATGACTCTCAGTAGACCAGACCGAGTTCCTAGCCTCGATCTCCATGAAATCAGCAGGTCAGTCTAACTCGAAAGTGACACCTGAGGCAGTTTGGCCACTGAAGCTGTTTTAGAACTTAAAATCCAGTTTATTATTTACTTTTATATTGATAGGCTCTATATGCATACATACATAAACCACACTGTTCACTTATGGGGTGGACAAGAAACTGTTCATATTCTCAAAAAACAATAACCCCGTACTTAATCCATCCACACCCATCTTCGCTAACGTTCTACACACTTCCCTATCCTTGAATACTCCCTTTGCTTCAAGAACATTCATACACAGTCATAAATGTTCTTTTATTCTTAAAACTCTTAATGTTGTTCTTTTTCACACATTAGTCTACCACATTTAGCCATGTATTAATTGGCCTTCCCCTTCCTTTTGATCCACACTCATCCTTTCAACATGCCCAAACCAATGTCAGACGCTTCTTTCACATTTATGAATTGGGTTTCCTTTCAAACCGCACTCCTTCAGCACTCATTCATTACTGACTCTGTTCATACGAGTTTTTCCACATACATTTCTTAAATATATCATTCCAACCGAATTAATATTTTTCTTGTGTTCCTCTCGACAAATCCACGCTTCACATCCATACATCAATGTTGGAACTAACACACCTTTATATACTGCCAATTTTGCCTCTTTCGATACTACTTTATTCTTTACAATATTCCACACACATCCAACTACTCTCTGAGATGCAACCACCCGTTTATCGATTTCTCCATCTCTCCTGCCATTTTTTCAAAACATTCTGTCCAGATACATAAAATCATTCACTTGTTTTAACAGTTTTACAGTTATACTAAGCTGACAATCATTTCCTAATCAAAACTATTACCTTGGTTTTAGAGACCTTTATACTAAGATCCATTCTATAGGATTTAAAGGATATGTCACTAAGAAACTATTTTATCTTTCTTCAGAGAACTAGCTTATATTCTTACTTATATGAATAGACTCCATGGTTTGAGCTCGCAAGTAAGCTATACTGACAGAGCGGCCACCACCTTTAGTGATGGAAGTGCCAACATTTTGCGGATAGAGGGTGTCATGTGCTCAACACAACAAGGCCTCCGGCCATTTATTTCAGTTTTTCTAAACTGGGGCTGCAACTTCTTTACTCTAGTAGCTCCTCATTTGTCCTCGCAAGGCTGAGTTTGATCCCATTCCAGACCCATTGCTTCACAGATACAGTTTGGAGGTGCCGGTGATTGAACCCAGAACTTTTGGATCTGTAGCCAGGAACTCTAACCATTAAGTCACAATGGTGGTCACTTACACATGAATAGGCCTCAAAAATATCAAACTCCAATCTTATTATTATATACATTGCTAACAACCATCTTCAATGTAAGGTGAATAGTAATAAAATAAATAAAAGAAGACTCAAATTGGAAGGAAATAAAAATGGATCAAATTGAAAAAAGCTAAACCAAATTAATAATATTTTAGCTTTAAATTTTAATTATTTTTGCCACATTAAAACACACTAACAAATACTTTATTGTTGGTTATAGAAAAGTCATTGTTCTAACTAACCCAAGCCGGGTGGTGTTATCTAAAGGCCCCCTTACCCGCACCCCCGCCCCCTTTGCTTCCATGCTAATGCGAGTAATTTAAATTATCCTCCTTCCATATAGCTAAATTCAGAAAGTTGACGAAAATAGAATGTAGTGCAATAATAAATATTATAACATTGATGAGTGTAAAGATCGTTCAAATATCACTACTATTTTACAATTTAAAATATAGCACAATTTTTTAAAAATTTTGAATCAAACAAATTTAAAATATACTTCATAAGGAACTCATCTTACATTGGTGTATTTTTCTTTTCAATCTTACAAGCTACACCTTAGTGGAATCCAGCAAGGTATGTCTGCAACCTTTCACAGTTGATATATCCAGGGAATTATCAAATAATACGTTTTTATAAAGGGAAAAAACTTCAACTATTGATAACTTGTATGTTAAAAAAATTTATTAGAAATGTTTTAAAATAATTATACATAGAATGTGTCAAAAACATTATATCCTGTATTGTTGGATTAGTGATAATTAATTGTATGTTTGCACAAGTGGTGATTGCTTTGTTTTTGTCTGTTGGAGACTTATTAAGCACTTTTGACCCCTGTATTGTGATCATGCTTTGAAGGCTCTCTTAAGATGTCTTCACTGCTTAGAAACATTGTAGTAATGGATATCGTTTGTAACCATTTTTTTTCTCTAGATCTTCTTTTATGTACCTAATTATTGAAAATGGTGAAAGTAAATGTTTTGTGTTGGTTGTCATCCCTTAGATTTGAAGCTTTATTTGAGAACAGGTCATATTTTCTATGCATTGGTTTGACATAAAATATTATGTTTAGTATTTTTTTCTTTTGTTGGTTTTTGTATTAAATTTGAGTTTGAGACAGTATCTTAAACCTTTAATGCCAAAATAAACATTCCACTGCTAGATAATTGTCCATCAAGATTGATTGATTTGTTGCTCAACCGAAATAGTGATGCATCCCACTGCAGTAAACTGTGACCTGTTTTCTAAACTAGAGTACACCCTCCCTCCTTGTAACACCCTAACTGTTGTGTGTTCCCCGATCAGCAGAAGATGGTCCCATGCCCCCTCCCCCCTCAGTACCACCCCCTGTAGTAGAGCCAGTGAACCATCACCACTACCACCAACATCATCATCACGCCCCAGGAAAGATCGCAGACTACGACCCTTTGGTGGATGCACCAAGAAACTCCCCCTACTCAGCCAGGCAAAGTTCCACAGTCATCTACACATCTGACAGGGGACCAGGTACACTAGCATGACTATCTACCCTGATAAAGTCTTCTCTTTACTACCAGCTCAATGGAAATGATCATTGCATGGTCTTAACATATTCACCAGATCACTCTACACAGTCGTATACACAGTGCATTGCCCCTAAAGTTGAACCTGTGTGAGCGGTGCCCAAGATGTGTAGATCTTTCTCTCATGAAGCTTTCTGCTGTTCAAACCACGCACAGCTTTTGTTATAGGGGGCTTTTAAAAAACCCAAGAATATTATCTAGTCAACTCTTATAATTACCTTTATTAACTTGTTTCTATTTGGTGAGTTGGTTCTTTTTTTTAAACCATACTAATATTTAGTTATTCATTTTGTAACTAACTTTCTGTTATTATAATTAATTTTGCAGTGAAATCTTGTTGTAACAAAGTCAATATTATGATTATCTTGAAACACTTTACTAAACTTGTTTTGTAATAAAACTCTGCTAAGGATAGTTTTTCTAACTAATATGAGAATACCTAAACAACTTTTTATCTTGTTAACACTCTCAGTACCGGGCCAAGATTATTTACCTACCCTCAGAAACCAGCCAATTTTAGGAATTTTTAAAAATTCATTTCGCCACAGCCCCACATTGGATTTAAAAAATTCAAAGACCAGTTTGGAGCAACATTCTTCTTTATTCTGAATAATTAATCTCGTGTGATATCTTTTAAAGTGCTTTTATTAGGGTTCTGAGTAATAGTACTGAGTAAAAGGCAAAAACAAAAAAAATCATACAAATGATAAACAATAAACTAACACAATCAGCTGGCTATGTAGATTTAGATGATAGGCGTCTTTGTGTACAATAAAATGTGCATATAGGCTCATAATGAATAATTCAAATTCTATATGTTACCTGATTTGTAAATATATTTACTATAAAATATATTTGATTGCCTATAGGCCTACCCATGAGATAATGTCGCGATGTACATAATTGAGACATTTAGACCCTATAATATAAAATATTTCCGTGTCAATGTTTGCAAGATAGGCCTACTAAATAACATAGCGTTCACTTTAGTAAATTGCATTGGATTCTATATTTTATCACTAATTCCACCAATTCTTATATTTGACTGATAGTGTAGGGGCAATACTGATGGACTGATGGCCGGACTGACTAAACTACCGATGTGATCTGAATTTTCTGATCACATCAGTCTCAGTCCATCAGTCTTGCAAGTGGTGGGAGAGACTGACAGTAGTACTGACCATTTAAGCGCATTTGTCAGTATTTCCTTCTCGGTAGCAAATATAGACTGTCCACACCTTTTTCTTATCATCCATGTTGTTGCATGCTGCATGCAGAAGCTGAGACTGATAACAATAATGATACAAAGACTGACCTTATATGATCTGGTCTCAGTCTTGCTGTAAATACTGATGAAAACTGTCAGTCAGACTGTCATTCTTAGGATTGACAGTCTGACTGCCTGACTGACGGTTCGTCCCTCTACACAAATGGGTACACTTCCTCTAAAATGATAGCTAGCTGCCTCATCCTTACTAATACAGTGGATAACCTGGATGAGTTGTAAGCTGGGGTGCACAAAACAAGGTTCGAGGTCCTAGCATATTGAAATTTTTCCTAGTCATTCAAAAACAATCAAAAGTTAAATCAACTTAAAGAGCAAACCTGCCTGTCCAGTTCACAGACCGGGCAAAAATTCATAGAGTTTATGACTTGGGTAACGATTGGAGTTGCCTGTTCCTGAAATAGCTAGTCCATGAACTGGGCAGCACAAATGCTACCTGATTAATGAACCGAGCAAGTTTTTGCCCAGTTCATGAAATGGACAAGCAAAGAAGCCAGTTAATGGAATGAGCAGATTTGCCCGATTCATGAAATGGCCAATTTAACTTTTGGGGTGTAATATATGGGTTTGTGTCAAGCTTAGATACCATTGATATAAATTTGAATTTTATATTTTTCAATTACATAACTAAAATCAAACCAAAACAGAAAAAAAATTGATAAGCTTTTAGGTCGTTGAAAATCCCACATTGTGCCTTAACGCTTTAATATAGCTTATTTTTAGTAACAATTCTTGTGTGGTAAAGTAATTTTTTATTAATTATTATTGTACTGACCGGAAAATAAACCATAATCTCCACACCTTTATAAGAGCTTTTTGTAGCATATTATCTCACCTTTCATAACAAATGTGTTAACTTGGAGTAGCGAAGATATGTATGTATTAATGGAGAGTATGGTGTGGCTGCATGGTTAGTAAATGCATTTATGGCGGTGTATGATGGAAGTAAAGCATGCGTTAGGGTTAATTGAGCTTTGAGCGAATGTTTTGACATTGAATAAGAGGTTAGACAAGGTTGTGTTATGTCTCCATGGTTGTTTAATGTATTCATGGATAAGTGTATGAGAGATGCTTGTGAGGACATGGTTGGTGTGAGAGGGCTCTTATATGCTGATGAAGCGGTATTAATGGCTGAGAATGAGTGACTTGCAGAATGCATTAAATCGTTTGAATGTGGTGAGAGACTGAATGGATCTTAGTATAAATGTCTCTAAACCTAAGGTGATAGTTTTTAATAAAGCTGGATTAGGAAATGATTGTCATCTTAGGATAAATGGAGAACTGCTAGAACAAGTTAATGATTTTGTGCATCCGACCAGAATGTTATGTAAAAATGGAGGGATAGATGATGAAATTGACAGATGGGTGAATGCATCTCAGAGAGTAGTTGGGGGTAGGTGGACTATTGCAAAGAATAAAGTAGTATCAAAAGAGGCAAAGCTGGAAGTATATAAAAGTTTGTTAACACCAACATTGTTTTATGGATGTGAAGCGTGGGTTTGTCAGGAGAAACACAAGAGCAAGGTGAATGTGTTTGAAATTAGATATCTAAGAAATGTTTTGTGGAAAAACCTGTATGGACAGTCTGTAATTAATGGATACCAAAGGAGTGTGGTTTGAAAGGAAATCCAATAGGTCAATGTGAAAGAAGTTGGTTTAGGCATGTTGAGAAGATGAGTGGGGATCGAATGACGAAGTAAATATATTATGGAAGAGTGTGTGGATCAAAAGGAATAGGTGGGCCATATAAGATGTAGCTAAATGTGGCAGATGAATTTGTGAAAAAGTAAACATTATAAGAGTTTTAAGAATAAAAGAGCATGTATGACTGTGTATGGGTGTTGTTGGAAGCGAAGGGAGTATGCAAGGATAGGGCAATGTGGAGAAAGTTAGTGAGGGTGGATTAAGTATGAAGTTTTTTTTTTGCTATATTCACAGTTTCTTGCCTACCCCTTTAGAGCATGGCGTGATTAGGTTTGTGTGTGTGTGTGTGTGTGTGTGTGTGTGTGTGTGTGTGTGTGTGTGTGTGTTTTTAAAAGNTTTTCACAATATTGCCTATTTTAACATATTTTGCTAAATGTTAATGTAGAAATTTTGTAGGTTAATACTTCATAACAATTCGGGCTCGAATGATAAAATGGCACTAGGGTCCAAAACTATTTTTTTTAATGTGAAACTCTTTTAGTTAACATTATAATTTTAACATATTTAACTAGTATATGATTTGATCCAATATAAATATTTGAAATTTCTCAATATCTGCTTCAATTCAAACTAAAAAACTTGCTTTGCAGATGTCTAGTGTAACATAGGCAACAAGTGGTGTGTGATGAAGTTACGTGCACCACTAACCTCAAAATGTAAAGTCTGTTATGAGGATTTAGGCTCAAGAGGGCATGCATGCCTTGCTAATACGGCTGGTTAGGTTCCAGGCCACAGCCGTCAAGCAAATCACAACCCTATTTTCACTTGCCATTGCAAATAAAAGCCAAAGAGGATCGCCATACTGGGCGAGTGAGTGGCTAAAATATAAAATAGAACACATTGGTTGTAATGAGAGGTGACCAGACTGGAGCAAACGAGCGACCGAGTGCACACGCTTGACCCGGTACAGTCTAGTTTACAGGCGCTACGCAATATTACTGTATGTTGGTTCATTGAGTGCTTGGAAAACTTCTCATTTTGACATTTTTATTACTATCGATAGGTTTAGCACACTTGCTACTAACGGCCTAATTTAATTGATAAGATCATAAACCATGTTAAAATACTTATATTATAATCCAAGTAGGCCTTTACAAATAAGAATCACAATTAGTGCGGAGAGAGGATGAGAAAACAACAACAATAAATCATTTGTCAAAAACCACCCTCAGTTCACTGAGCCAAGATTCAAACCTTTGCCTCCTCGTCAACAACTATCGAGAGCTATCTGCTAATCACTCCCTCACTCGTCAGTTTGACCACCCATTCGCTTGCTTGTCAGTCTGGCTGAACCCTAAAACTTATTTGCACTATAATTTATTAAGTGTGCAATAGCGCTAGGCAGTGGTGAATTTACACATTTGCCGCCAGTAGGCTATTCAAATTTTGCCGCCCCTACCAAACTCTACAATGTGTCAGTTCCTAGATTATTTTTACAATCCAACAATTTAGTTAAGATTGCACAAGAAATAGTTTTTGGGTATATTTCTGAGCTAATAAAAGCTCATTCATGTACTACTAATAAAGCGGGGTAAGGTATGCCTTAATACTACTTACACAATAATTTACATCCGGTAAACTTAATTAAATAATTTTTGAAGTAAATACAAGACGGGACTTCCCTGTTTGTATTGCCGCTCTATATCTATCTCTCTCGAACTCAATGCCACCAACACCACGCTGCGTATGCCTACATCACGACCCCGCTTCGGCTCCAGCACACCACGCCATGCTCGTGCAGTCAGGTTCGGCCAGACACACTTAGCGAACGGTTATGTCACTCGTTCCCGCACCGCAACCAAACGCGACTACGCAAATTGTAGAAAAAATTATCTTAAGTGGTGAAACATATTACATGTTGAAATGTTTGTGTGGACCTAATAACATTTAGGTATATAAATATGAATCTTTTTAATTTCTGTAAGAGATAAAAAAAAATTGGGCCCCAAATTTGCCGCCCCTAGAATCTGCCGCCCTAGGCTCCAGCCTACTCAGCCTGTTGGTAAATCCGCCACTGGCGCTAGGCCTAAAGAAAATATGCAGAAATAAAATTTTAAAAAAATTCTTTAAGCTTAAAACCACCAAAAACCCTCTTAGCAGTAAAATGGGCACTGATTGAAAAGTGCCAAATTAGCAAAGCACTTAAAGAAAGGCACCTTAAAGTGAGGTTGGCTAGAGCTATATTTATTATTTCAAAGAAAGATCCACTAAAAGGTTACAAAGATTGATTGTATTTATTATTATTATTATTATTATTATTATTATTATTATTATTATTATTATTATTATTATTATATTTTTATGGCAATATTTTGTTATGACAATCTTTCACTGCACATTTAATTCTTTATGTTTCCTGGTTTTGTAGTTTTAGCACACAATCACGGATGTGATTTCCAATTTAGGCATTTATGTGATTTATTAAATGCATGCATTTTGCCTTTAGTAATTTGTAGTGATGGTTTTTAATTTGTGTTAAAATTGTACTTATGATTTGCAAGCTTTTAACCAACCATTTTTATATGCACCTCTTTATTCTTTGTAAAGAAAATACATGGTTTCTTAATTTGTTAGTTATAAATGAACACATTGCCAGACTAAGATAACTGCAATGATGGTATCTCTTAACACGCTACACTGTCGAGGACAGGGAGATCTAAGTTCGAATCGCAGTCGGGTGTACTGAGGCTTTTGTTTCCAACCTCGTTTCCACTCTCCCTCCACACGAATGCGGGCACACTTACTTTGAATATAACCTTCTCAATCCCTAAAACCACTAGTGTAATATTACATAAGCATATAACCCAGGTAGTAAGACGTGGTGCTAAAAAAATCCTCAAAATTGTACTATTGTTAATGGTTTTGATATGAAAATAGGTTTAGTTATTTGTGATTATTCTGATTTAAGACTAGGCTCAAATAACATTTTACACTCATAAAATCAAAAATAAAATAAACATCTCCCAATCATATTACATATCACTTCATTACTAAAATTATTGGAACTATAAATAGATAATTGCCCATGGCTTATTTCATTTCATTTCACTTCACTATAAAACCTAGGTCGTTGGTCTAATCACATCAAGGTGTGTTGGGAGGGGATTCGAGAAAAGGCCAGTGTTTTTGCAGTGTTTATGGAAATACTTTTTTTGGCTAAAATAAATAAAATATTGCTCCATCACAAATATAGAGTTTAATTTTCTTCACATATTGATATCAACAGTCCCTGAATATCCACTATGAGCATAGAAATTCTAAAAATAATTTTATATTGTTACAATTTTTTTTATCTTGAAATAATATATTTTGTAAACTTTTTTTAATCACCTATAACTCAGGATATTTGGTCTATCCACAAAAATGTCCTGTAGGAATCTTCCTGCCATGTTGTAGCTTAAAAATGTCAACAGAATTACATGAGAAACTTTTTAAACTAAGAGAAAAGTTGTCATTAAATTCCAGGACACCCTCGACAGATGTTTAAGTAATTTTGAGGTCAAAATGTGGGGAAAATATGTATATGTGCACACATCATATCCTGTGTTTGTACTGGAGCAATATTTTATTTATTTTAGCCAAAAAAAGTCTCCATAAAAACTGCAAAAACACTGGCCTTTTCTCGCGTCTTCTTCCATCCAACCTTACATTTCAAATTAAATCTTAAAACTTAAACTTCTCCAAAGTATGTGTGTTCATATATAGAATAAGATTGTTTATAGTCCGCTATAAGGAGAGTAACACCCACATGTGCAGTGCAAGCTCATCAAAGGGGTTAGTAGGGGGTGGGTCAGGGATGTACATTATATGACACGTGTTTTGTGGCCTCGACTGTTGCAGTGACCAGCCCTCCCTCGCGGCGGGTTGGCTCCATTGCGGACTTGGACCCGGTCAACGATTTCTATGGCTCGCTGACCACAGACTACAAACCCTCTAGTGTCGGTTACAACAATCATGCTCCTCCTGTTCACAAACAACAGCACGCCATGGGGGTAAACCACTTTTTTTTTCTCTTGCTACCATAATAATTGGTTAATGCTATCAGATATATTGCTAGGTTTAAGTTTATAAATATATTATCCAGAAATATTGAAGGTACACTCATCCACAAAAGTAAAGATGTCATTCTGGTATGTTTGACTAAGTTTTTCATTTTTGACAGCTATGCAAACTTTTTTTTCATATAAAAACACTTGGTAATACACCACACAAGCTAACTGCTCAAATAAATAGACTTGAAGGTGATAATAATATAAATGAAAATCAAACAAAGCATACCATATTATTTTCTATAAAAATAATTATCTGTATTTTATAATAAACTAGTTAAAATTTCTCATTTTAAATAAATAAATTTGTTTTAGTATTTTAATTATTATTATTATTATTATTATTATTTTACCAGTCAAGTAAATATCGGTGCTCGTCTCAAACTGGGCTACTCTTTATTTTTCTCAAGAAACACCTGATAAATCATGTCCCAGCTCACACATCTAGATTCTCCTGGACAAAGTTTCTAGCTTGGTTAGCTACTTTAAGACACTCTTAGAAATTGTGCCAGTGTTTTAGATATTAGAGTCCATTGGCCTTACACGTCATTAAAATGTTAAAATTGGAGTTGGATCAAATCCACTTTTTTACGAATCCGAATCCCCAATTTACTTTTGAATTCAAATTGCAATTTTGGGAAAAGCTACGAACATAAGAGGAAATATACATATAGTAGAATAATAGAAAATACAAATAGTAACTAAATATTAACATCATTTCTTATAATCCATTCATTATAACATTCATACAGTCAGTTAGGTGTTAAATTGCTGGTATGGGGCCTTGTTTAATTAATCCAATAATTGTAATTAGTTCTGAGCCACCATAAAGAGTATTAGAGCTCTAAAGCAAATTTCCCTTGGAAAATAGAAAAAAAAAAAAGTTTTAAAGATTTTAGTCTTGAATCCTAGAATCTTACATATCCTTAAGGATTCGAGGGTCCCATCCCTAGTTAATATCCAGACTACAAATATTTAATAGAAAGTTTTGTCTAAGGTAGCCATATTTATACAGCACCAATTGGAAAAACATCTCAAATGTTAAAATTCACTGCTTCTGCTCCACTATCCTATGAATCTATAAATACAACTATACATGAACATTGTGTTAGATAATGTATAATATTGAAGACATATTATTATAAATGTTTACAACATAGGTTGTTTTTCTGTTTACAGCGCGTATACAAGGCCTTGTATGACTATGATGCTCAGGATTCTGACGAGGTATCTTTCATTGATGGCGACCTGATTGTCAACTGCACACCAATTGATGAAGGCTGGATGACGGGACTGGTCCAGAGGACGGGTCAGTCAGGGATGCTGCCTGCCAACTACGTAGAACCTGCCAACTAGGAAATAAAACAACTCTGTGCCTAATTTCTGCTCTGTCTTTCAAAACTTAACATTTTATTGTGCTTCTTGGGCACATGCCTGCCTCTATAATTGTTAGTTATAATTTATTTATCTCATTGTAAACTTTAATCAACATTATATTTGTGTCCATTTTAAGATTATGATGCATTTTTTGGGGGGAAACATATTGAAAGTGAGTTTTATTGCAACATAAATTTTTCTTGCTATTTATGAATAAAACACGTATTACAATATTAGTACAAATGGCATTTAAGTAAACAGCTGTGTTTCTGCAATTTCTTGGCATAATAACACTCCTCTTTTTGGTGGGCAGAATATTTTATAGTAATACATCAACTAATGGTATTATAACAATTACATCTAGATGAAGCTGATAAAGTCACCTGTTGATAATGGATTGAAATAATAATTATGATTAAAACTATTATTTCAAGATTTGCTATTAGAATCCCAGTTTGTGATTGACATAATAATATATTTCTGATATGTAAATGAATGTTTCATATTACACTTCTATCATTGATAATTTGTTGTGTGGTGATATGAATTTGTTATGGTTACTAATTATTTGAGCTTCTTCATGTTTAACTTCTCGATGCAGTGTGATAAGCAAAAAGACAGGACTTGTATATTTTATTAACGCAACTATTCTTATCTAAAATATTCTCTTATCAAATTAAGCATTTTAAAATAATTATTCTAGAAAGTCTGTGAAAATTAATTTACTTGAATAATTAATAACTAATTAAATAGTAAATATATAAATTAAAATACTTTTACCCATATTCAGGAGGCACTATCACACTAGCCTGTCATAATATCCCAATAGATTCTTTTAATATATTGTCTGAAGGAACAAAATTGCATACTATTTCACTTGAACCGTGTGGACATACAATATTTGTATTCCTTTGATTTGAATTAAAGCCAGATACTTCTAGATTACTCTCATCAAAACATTGAGGACTAAAAATATTGACACTGAGCCTTAAACTCAAACCGCATACCAAAGGTATAGCCACATATCAAGTGTGGGCCAAAGGACGCCCAAGTGATGTGCATCGCCCAGTTAAGGATTGTATATGTGCACACATCATCGTCACATGTCAGGCCCATGCCCCTGGGCGCAGTCTCCAGGAAAGATCAGAAGTAGTATGGTTTTCTTTTTACCGGGCCTGACTCTGATCACTTGCTGAGCAGATTCCAGAGGGGAGCCATTCTAAAATACTCGTGAAACTTTGTTTCATCATCCATCAAAGGAGGTTACAAAGTGACGAACTCCCCTTCCGCTGGCCCGCTTGTCCACACATTGTGAACCCACATCCTCGTTTTAATCTTTTAACTCTTACCCTCTTCTTCTTCTTCTTCTCTTAATTCTAGTGCTTTCACACCTAAGTCACTATTGCTAAAATTTGCAAACATTTTATTCTATTGGATGCACAAATAGAAACATTTGATACACTGGCCTCAAGGTAGACTGCCCTAAATACCCATGTGAGGCCCGGCCTTGGTCTGAAACAATGTGGAACTTGCCTCTTCATGCCATGCGTGATCCGGGTGTCGGATGATGTCCGGCCCGAGCATGGCCCTGATATGTTTGATAATAGCTTTATTGTAAGAAAAATCCCCTGCATTTCAAACCGAAATCCTTTCTTTTCCTTAGTATGCCCAAATTATAATGAATTTGCTAAATATTAATTAGTTTTAACATAGTTTTCATCAAGTAAATTATTGATGCTGAAGTGGAAATACATTATTACTATAACAACTTTTTATTTAACACTGTAACAAAATAAAATATTGTGTTGGGGGCAGGTGGCTGTTTATACTCAATAGGAGACTTCGAACAACTCTCGCAAATTGGAATTGCATAAATGTTTGAGCTCTTTGCGAACATTTTGTTTTAATAAGAATCATTTTAAAAAATGATACCATGCAAGACTATTTTTGTTATTTGTTTATATGAAACAGGTACAGGAAAAATGAGGGATGCAAGAACAATGTTGACATAGTTTCATCATTAAAAATGTTAGTTTGTTATTTTATATTTCACACGGAATAGAACCAATATAATTGGCCACACAGTGTAGCAGGATAACTGCAATTGGGGCAAACTCGTAGATGTTTGGAAATTTTATTATTATCATTTAAAATGCTATACATGGCTCTCTTGGTTAAATAAAGGTTTGTGACTTCTTACATAAGCATAATTTTAATCTTGACCATGTTTTTTTATGCACATTCCCAAAACTATGAGTATTTTGATTTTTTGGTATTTCTGTTCATATTAGGTTTAGGGTTTTATAAGTCAAAATAACGTTTTATTGATTGTTTTAAAAAGTTTTGTGGTGTTTTTTGATTCAGAAAGTATAGAATAGATTGATAAAGTAAATTTTTCACTTAAAAATATATTTGGTTTTAAATTTCTAATTCAATTTTTCGTACACATGAGGTAGATATATTCCCAGAACTAGAATGTTTGTTAACTGGTTAATAGTGGTTCCTTCACTCTTCATTCTGGAAACAGATGTGAGAAACCTAAACTTTCTTTATTTTTACTGCAACGCTAATGCTGAAATCCATCTAAGTATTCATGAAATGGCACCGATCTTTCCTATTTCTTGATGCTCATCATTTATGCAGTTAAAGTGAAAACATTACTATCTACTACACACAATATTATTGCTGAGGGAATTGCGGGTCTTAGGAGAAAAGCATTATCTTCCCTCTTTCTCATTTAACTGTTGCATATTCTCCTCGTTCTCGTTTATTTCGGGAGGTGTTGTTCTGGGAGGAATTACTGGCAAACTCGACTAACCAGCGTTGTGAAATTTGTCTCATATTTGTGGGGAGATTGACACCGTTTGTTCGCCAAAGTAACCATGCAGTTCCCTCAGTGATGATATCCAGTGTATAAAGTCTCCTTGTGTTATATAAAGCCAAACTAGTAGTTATTTAGATCAATGATAATGTTTAAACTTTGCTCTTATGTGTTTAATTTCAAATACTCTCATCTTTCTATTGCTAAGCTTTGTGGGTCGACATCTGATTACATGAAAAATAATCTTTATAGTTTGGTGAATAAATCCAGTCCAGAATTAAGTGCCTTAAATAATTTTTTCAAGCCTGTACAATAGTTGTTTATAAAGAAATATTGTTGTGATGTAACTTTTGGTTCTTATAACTATTTTTGTAAATATTATTTTATCAAAAATTTATATCAATAGTTAAATAGTATGTTTGTAAAAATATATATATATATATATTGTTATGATAAAAGTTAAATGTAATTTTTATTTTGTAATTTGGGTTAACTACAGGTGTAAATTTACAAAACATATAAATATGTAAAAAAATTAATAACTAAGTTTATCAAAATCAGAATAGAAATAAGTTTTAAAACGTTTCAAAGTCTAATAAATAAGTCATTCAAAAGGACTTAAGCATTTACAAGCTAAAAGTGTAGGTTTGACTAACTGTAACTAACAATTGCTTTTTATAAAATGTTTTGTATGCATGCATGAATATTAAAATAACTTAACTTTTTTTTAATACAATTTTTAAGTTTAAATTAGATGGGAAAGCGAGCAGCATTCTTAACTGAATAATACTAGAGTATAACTTGGTTGGAATTTATAGGGCAAGCAGATAATTCTTCTAAATTATGAAGCGATTGTTAATAGCTTTAAGTGTGGACTAGTGTTTTTCTATCGCTTGCCATTGTCTTAAGCGGGCTACAGACGATCTGACTTGACGCCTGATTTCATCAGTTAATATTTGCTTCCTGTGGATAGGATTGCGCTAAAAGCATGCGATCAGGTGTATTGGCCACCTGAGCTGACACATCATGGCATGACCTGTTATTGCGTCCGAGCTTATTGAATCCATCTGACCAAATCAAGTCACCTGTAGCCAGCTTTAGGTTTGAAAAACCAAGGTGGTAGCTTGCCGAACTACTTGAACCAATTACTAGAAGTTAAATAGCTAGAATTATTCCAGTTCTTGTATTTTTATTCTAAATGTTTTGTGTCTTATTCTTTGATTCTTGAGACGACAAAATAAATGTAAAATGAGTAGATTAAAGTAATTTTTAAATAATTATTTTGACTTCATCCATTTGATAAATCTGAAAGTTTATCTCATTTTAAAATAAAATAGGCCTAGCTACTTTTTATAAGCCACTTGCTAAGAATAAAAAAAATCATATTTCACATCTTGAGTATTTTGAAATATTTGTGTGATACTTATGAAACTGGGCAAATTATATCTAATTTAAACTTTTATAAAATTAAAAAGAGGTATTATAATTATTTATAATGTGGAAAGTCTTTTTTGAATGAACTTTAAATAACATATGAGCTTTTGGCTATAAAAATAAGTTGATTGTTTTGAATAGTTGAGGCGGTTTCATAAAATTTACTAACTTGTTTGTGCTATTTATGGCCTAAATGAAATGTGATGTTAGTCAATCGTAATATAAAGTGTAATGAAAACTGAAGTAAATAATGTTTTTATAGATAAATCATGAGTGAGCTTGTAAACTAAAAGTATCTTTGTCATTGTATTGTGTTAAAATAATCAGCTTAGTTACATGTATTTGTGGACCCTTTAAGACTTGATTCAATGCATTGGTATTATAAGTATTCATGTTGATTTATTACACAATTATGTTTAATGGAACCTTAATTATTAGCATTCCTTAATTAGCATTTCAAATTTAAGTATTCATGTTGATTTATTACACAATTATGTTTAATGGAACCTTAATTATTTGCATTCCTTAATTAGCATTTCAAATTTATCATTTCCAAATAGTCATAATTGTTTTCAAGTGCACATAATGTATCTGATTTGACTTGAATGAACTGCTATTAAATGTAGCATGCTGTGAAATCATTTGATCTTTCAACTTTCTTATCTTAATAACTTGTGATGCATGAAAAGCTGTCTAAAATATAGTGTACACAATTTGATGAGTGGCTACCACATATTTTTTTTAAAATTTTTTATTTTTAAAGCGTCATATTCAACAAATGAGAACACCAACTTTTACATTGTGTCCTAAACATTGTGTAGATAAGTATTAAGTACATAAATCATATAGTGGTAATCTCCATTAGTTGGGCTTTTGACTTAATATTATGTTTAATATTTTTTTTGAAAATAGTCTTTCTTAATATCATAATTTTTGCTATGACGCTATACAAATTTGAACTAATTTATCTTCCATTAATACTTTCCATTATTTTTCTTTCATTCCATTTACAAACTATAGTCTTATTTTGTAAAATATGTCTTGTAGAGTTATTAAAGTGTTTATGTGGTTTATACTTAACATTTATGTAAGAATATGTAAATAAAGATAAAAGTTTGCTTCTATTATAGTTTCTTGTTGGGCATGTGTTTGAGTGTTTTTTACTAAAATTGTTAGTTTAAAAATGATTTAATTTGCACCCTTATTTCATACTAATTGGCTGATGTTTTTTAAGAATATATTTGTTTGCGTTTTTTATTTTATATTTAATTGTTCTTTAAATGGGAATATATTTTAAACATTTTTGCTATAATCTGTTTTATAATATGTCTGCATTTAAATATTTAAATATTTTACCCCAAAATTCAGGATTAAAATAATCAAGTCAAATTAAGTAAAATAATTGGCAACTGAAAGGATAAAAGCTCAGTTTTTGTCTTTGTCTTATGACCTTGAAAGGAGAATTAAAAGACCAAACTTCATTATTGTTTGTGTACATTGTTTTTCTTGATCATTGCTAATTGGACTTTTAGGCAAATTATATAAAATTATGCTATGAAGCTAATTAACATCAATTATAGGAAAAAATTTATAAACTAAAATTAGGCCCCTTAATATATCAAATTTTAATTTATGTTATATTTTTTTTAATACAAGCATGTGTGGCAAGACACCCCCTCGAGCTCGGTGCTGCGGGTGGATGCCCGCTTCACCTGGCCCTTGGGCTGGTCATGGTAGTAGGATATAAACTTATACAAGTTGGAGTATGGACCCTGTCTACATTAGATTATGTGTTAATAAGAGTTCTCATGCGCTCAGCTGCTGCGGATTGCCTTTTTTGAGAGAATTCCATGGCCGCCAAGATTATGGGAACACACTTAAAGGCATTGTGATATCTAGACAGGCTCCAAACCTCTACCTAATATAGTTTATATCACTAACCCCTCCCATTATTTCTAACTGGCTATTTGCTACTAGTAATGTACAGTTCAACATGGATGAAAAACATTAGACTCAAAATCATATTTAAAAAAAAAAATGCTACAATAGCCGGCCACTTTATATACAGACTGATGAAAGCTGCCTGTGGTAGTGAACGCTTCAAGTAAACATATTAGTTTTTTTAAGTATTTTGTGCTCTTAGCTATTCATATTGCAAATTTGCTATTTAAAATAAAAGTAATATTTTTTAAAAGCCTGTGCGAATCCATGATTTTCCATTTAGAGTTGAATCCAAATCAAATATCTTCATAAAAATTAAATTTCGAGTCAAATCTAAATCGAATATTTTATTTTGAAACTGTGTCAAATCAAAATCAAGTAACATAACCTTACGAGTCTTTGAAAATATTTTAAACTTAATCTTAAGTTAAACAAGTAAACAAAGCCTCATGGCTTAAGTTATGAAAGTTTATAAAAGAAATAAATTACTATTTTTTATAATGGTTTGCTGAATATAACCATAGAATGTTGAAATTACTTTTAAGTATGAAAATATTCGAAAATCTAACTAAACCCATCGAATTTGAATCTGAAAGTTACTTAGATTCGAAATTTCGAATGTCCACGAATCTCTTGAGTAGTTAGACTTGAATCAAATGCGAATCTTAGCAAGATTCGAATTTAGATTCAAAATTTCGAAGGTTCACACAGGCTTAATTTTTTTAAATATAATAATATATCGCATGTTAAAAACTTAAAATAAAATTTTCAAAAACTTTTGTGGTTGTAGTTTGAATAAAAACTAATAATTTGGAGCTTGAGCCATGGAAAATAAATTGCAGCCAAAACAACAGAAGCAGTTTCTTCAATACTAGGGCTTAAAAAATATTACTTTTAATAAAATGCACACATTAAAACCTCTGTAGTCCGAAATTCCTGATAATCTGAACACACTTTTTGACAAACGGGGGGAAAAAAGTGGTCAAATGAAATATATTTTATTGGATGGTAAGCTCAAAGTTAAGAGAATTGTAAGAAATGGTTATATCTGATAATGCTTTATATTCACACATAGTCAACACAATAGGTTTTCATATAACTAAAAGTAATTAAAGTACATTTATGTTATACATCAGTTAAATAAATGAAAATTTGATTAAATTCATCTGTATTTTAAAATTAATGAAAATACCTTGGTCCTATATTCTCCCGCTTGATTAGAATTTTCACCAATTTGAATAAGCTTTGGTTCCAATTATTTTGGATTACCAGGGTTCTAGTATAGTTGGATTATATAAATGGGTGGAAATATAAAATAGTTTACATTCTTATCACCAACAATATTTACACTCTTGTCTTAGTTTTCAATGATTAAATTGGCTATCAATGAAAAAGGGCATGCAATTTTTAAATTAATTTAAGTATCTGTTAATACATGTTCCAACTTGTTATTGAATGCATACTAGATTACAAGGTTTCATTTATATGTTAAAAGTACTTTTATTGTGTAGTACCATTAATTTTCTTCTTGTACATATATTATGCTATTGTATTATGCTCTTATCTGAAGAAATAAAACATTTTGATTGTAATATATTTTTATTATTTTGTCACTAAATTTGTATATTGATGTATACGCTAAAAAAGAAAATTAACTGATTTTATTAATCTATTTCATCTATAAATAAGGGAGCATTCAAGTATTACGTAAGCACATTTTTAACCTTCCAACCATTATTTACCATTATTTTTTTTCATGTAATTTTGCTTAAAGCCTGAACAGGTGATGCGATGATAAACCCTTTTAGTGCCACGCCTATTCCAGAATTTGCGCTCAAAGAGTGCCAGAGGCCTGTTAGGTTTTGTGTGTGAAGAATGCCACAGATATTTTATCATTTTTATAAGGGTTTGCAAGAAAATTAGCCAAACCTTTAATTATGAAGTGATTGTTTTGATTTTTCTATCATTTTAATCCATATATACTGTTCTTTAATAATAATAAATTAATACAATTTAATTAAAGTTATTTCATTTCTAAATTTTAAATTAATTTTTTTATTTTTTTGAAAACTGATTGATTAACATATTAAAAAAAATATTGGTCTACATTTCAATATTATTTTGTTGTAGTGCATTTAGTTTTATACAAGAAAAAATATATATGATTATAAATAGTAATTACAGAAATTTTAATTTTATATTTGGAAGAAGGTATAGGAAAGGTGGCTAGAAACACATAAAAGGGACGAACACAGTATGGATTTTACAATGGAAAGAACAACACTGTTCACACTTTACATTGCTGCCATTTCACACTCCCTGATGAGTTCCGATAGAATGAGACCTAGGTCGGGGGATTGGGCAGTAACTAAACTCCATTTAATACAATGATCAAGGTCCTTTAATCCACATCTGAAAACTTTAAATTATTGTGTTTCTATTTGGGGAGGGGGCCTAGGTCACTCAAGCTTTGGCTTACATCTATAGGCTTCTCCATGTCTTACTCGTTAAGCCACTCAGCATCTTCATAGCTGCCCAAAGCTGCCCCCAAGTCCAAGCTGCTTGCCTTCCATTAATTTTGCCCATCTTTCTTTGTCTTACATAAGCTCGTCAGCAAAAATAAGCAACGCCCGAACCCCCCTTAGCCCCCCAGGGTGCTTATGTAATACTTGGGACATACCCTAACAATCAAATTTAAAAAAAAATTACTGTTGAGTTGTATGGCCTTATGAGAAATCCGTTAAATAACATACGGACTTCAGTTGCCAAAAGGTTCCCCACCCTTAAGCTAACCTGACCTTAACATTTTTAGGGAAAGACATATCTCTCATATCACATAAATAAGTTAGGATAGGGTCTTTTTCTTTAATATGTACCCTTTGTTTACCCTGAAAGGTAACTATCATTTTTCATGGTTCCATTATGGCCAGTGGCGGATGGAAACCCCTTCAGACACCCCCACCTTCAGTCACCCTCGGCCTGTGAAAACTATAGACCAAACGCCATATAAAGTGGTTTTATATGAATGATAGTGCTAAAGGACTTGAGGTATAATATAGCTACGCATGTAGCATATCTATATCCTTGACTCTGATAACTGTAATGATCACTAAAAAAACAGACAATTTTTTGTTGTTCATCTACTCTTTAGCTGAAGGTTTTTATTTCAATAAGGTTTTATTTAAATAGTGGTATAGCCCCCCCC
>CABFWO010000720.1:0-63709 GCA_902155825.1 Timema genevievae
GATGATTGGTCTAGTAGTTTAGGCGTGAAAGCGTAACAAACAATAACAAACAAACAAACAAACAAACTCACATTTGCATTTTTTTTGGATGAAAGGTACCCTATGTCCTTTTATGAACCCATGACAACGTGTATGCGAAATTTCATGATGATTGGTAGAGTAGTTTAGGCGTGAAAGCGTAACAAACAAACAAACTCACATTCGCATTTATAATAGTTAGGATTAAGTCAAAGATAAAAAAATCAAACCTTTGCAGTTAGCAGGTTTGGAAAATTTAATACATCTAATTCATCAGTTTATAAAACTTTTAAAGGAACTAAATTTTTTTTTAAAAATTCGAAATCAAAACACAACTAGAATCATTTTTGTTTCAAAAGAAGTTGCTTTTCTTTATTTTTTCAAAAACGTTCCTATGCACGATTCCTCTTACATAAATGATACGCTTATTCTCAGCATAAATGCTGCTGTCATGAAGTAATGTCAGTAAATTGTATTTTTTCTACATCAAGTATTACTCGCTTCAATGAGCCCCAGACTCGTCTAGTCTGGCTTGGTGTAAATCAGTGGCTAGTCTGGATGGGTAGTTAGACGGTGGTCCATATTTATAGTGCAAAGCTACCAGAAATTGCATTATGTAGAGGTCATCACACTATTTCCAGATGAAGTAGATCACTAGCCCATATTTCCGGATGCACCAGCAACTGCAGTGTTTGTGAGAGCTATCACACTATTTACAGATGAATTAGGTCACTGGCCCATATTTCCGGGTGCACCAGCAACTGCGGTGTGTGTGGAAGGAGGTTTCACGCATACCAACTTAACCTCACGTCACCTCCACCTACAAACATCGGCCGGTAAATTGCAGCGTTCACATTGTTTTATATTCAATAAGACGGGGGGAGGGGCAGGCGAAGGGAGACGTGTAATTTGAGGTTACGATGCGTGCGTGGAGAAATTTGAGAGGTGGACCTTTTATAGTCTTCGAGGTTTTGTAAGACCGCGTTCACAAAGAAAGAGAAATTAACTTTTTTTTTAACGTTTTCGACGTCTTACTATCCATCCAGGCTGTTTTTAAATAATAATTAAATATATTTACATAATAATAAATATTTAAATGTATCTACATAATGAGTAGGGCTGAGGAAGATATAATTCACAGGAATCTTATCCGCATTAGCGTGAAGAAGGAATTAGAAAAATCACAGTGACTAACCAAATAAATAAAAAAACCTCGAACGAGATTAAAAACTCAGCCTCTCCACCAAAGGCAATTTCGTATATTTCAAGCCTGATGCCTTAAACTTCATGACCACTGGCATTGGCAACATTAACGATGGGGCTATAATAAGACAATACTAAAAAATATGACACGTTAAGAAAATATTGACAGAGAAGAAAGTGTTAATAAAACATCACTGTTATATATTACAGTAAGATTGGCATTACTTTCTAAAAGTAATAGATAATTAGAACACCCCTTGGTGTATGCTAATTTTGTTGATCATTGTTTCACAAGATTTCTCACCCACCCTCTCCCCCCTTTTCAGAACCATGGCCTTGCTGATCTACCCTTTCCGGTTATTCATAAAAAAATCAAATGGAAATTAATAGCTGCTGTCTTTGCAAAGATTTAACGGTTGTTTTAAACGGCGCATAACACTTGGGCTACGGGACCCCTTTTCCCAAAAATGAATTGCTTGGTTGGGCCAATGTCGCTGACCAAGAGAATAATCGTTATAGCTTAGTTGGGCCACGATCACTGACCAGGAGGATTATCGTCATAGTTTAGTTGGGCCACGATCACTGACCAGGAGGATTATCGTTATAGCTTAGTTGGGCCACGATCACTGACCAGGAGGATTATCGTTATAGCTTAGTTGGGCCACGATCACTGACCAGGAGGAATATAACAGATAATAGACCTGAGGATATATTAAATGAATTCGGCCCCACCCAGGGAACGCCCGAATTTACTAATCGTACACCATTTCCGTGGAGGCTCTTTCCATGTCCCGATGAGCTGAGGTGAAGATGATAGTGAGTATGAGGGTGTGGAACCAGTGGAAACAATTAAACATAACTTAAGCCCAATCAACCAAACCCTGGTGACTGTTGGAGTGATTCCCCTTTTTGGTAAATTACCCAAGGCACCGGCCGGGAATCTAACCTGGGACTCCTAGGTTCGAAGCAAGGTACACTTACCAATATACCCCGGAGACAGTTATATTAAGTAAAGCACAATGACTGACAAAAATGCATTTAAAAAAATCTTGCCATCGATGTTTCCTCAATGTCTCCTATAAGCCATTGGTATTCAACCTGAAGCATGGGTAACCCCGGGACTACGTGAATACATCCTAGGGGATACGCACAATTTAATATATATAATATATATATTATATACATACGTATATTTTTTATTATTTTGGATGTAATTTATTTTAGATATAGATTATAGATTATAGAAGACGTATAGCTTTCATAATTCACCAACAACTTTGGGGGATACAAATTTGAACACGGACAAAAAATATAAAATACCTCGGCACTAAGCTAACCTCCTCATCCATATCTCTTAGATTAATCCGTTAATTATCTCAAGTACTGCTAGTAGCTATTTTATCTCAGCTTGAGTCACTCACCGTGTATTCATTATAATATGTATGCGGCCGCGTCCTATGTGAACGCAGCTTAGTTCAGGTACAGCCAAGAGCGATAAGAAACCCACCCACAGCGTTAAAAGTGGCTCAGGCAATTGGACGGTGATTTGTGCGCGTTCCGTCACATCAGGAAATCGCTAGGGCGCACCAAACTTTTTTTTTTGTATGAGCATCGTATTTACTTGTTCACACAAGAAAAAATAAAATGTTAACAACTGTAAAATGGTGAATACATCATATTATCATAACGTTATTTAGGAAGAAGGAAATTCAAAATTGTTATTCTTGTTGGTTTTATTTAACTACCACCATACAAAAAGTATACTCATTATTTTTCAATAATATTTTTTTTTATTGCGCCACGTCTTACTATCCATAGTATTAAGAAGGAAGGTATAATTTAAAGGAAATATAATTACATTTTTGTGGAGGGTGAGTGAGAAATAACCTAGAAAAACCACCCTGAGTAAACCCAGCTGAAACTCGAACCTTGGCCTTCCAATCACTGGCAATCAAAACTATATGACATTTCAGAAAACATTCTAAAAATAATCTAATTATAAAAAGTAGAATAGCTTAAATATTAGATAGAACCTAAACTCAAAGACAATGTTTTTTTTAAATTATCAGGTTATAAAACCAATTGTAATGATATTGATAAAAAATATTCAGTATGTTATAAAAAAGCCAGTGAAGTAAAATACAACTAAAATTTACAAATATAATTTGAAAGGTTATAAATAAATAAAATAAATACATATAATTTCATGTAAACAAATTACAAGTTTGTCATTACACACTTTAGTTCATTATAAACTTGTAATTTTTTTTACATCAACTTTTATGCATTCAATTAGTTTGTTTGTAACCTTTCAAATTATATTTTAAAATTGTAATTGTATGTTAATTCAATGTTCATTACATAGATAATGGATTTCTCTATGGTTCTCTAACTTTTTATAAGTTATTATTCTGTAAAATTCTTATCAATATCATTAAAATTAGTTTTCCAAGCTAATAATTTACAAACATTAATTTAAAGTCCAATTCTTAACTTATATTCAAACTATAAGAGCCAGGATTTTAGTCCACCGGTGTGAGAGTACAATGTACAATGTTTATTAAATATACAATGCTCTAATAATATTCAAATTATGCGATTCATGACCAAAATTGTTGTTATATTTGTTACGCCTTGGTCTCTAAATGCTCTCAAAATTCTTACTATGTTACGTTATAGGTTATAAAATGTTTGAGCATGTTAATTTTTTTAGCTCCACATCTTACTACCCGTTCGGGTTATATGCTCATTTAGAGTAATAATTATGCTAACGGTTTTTGTGATAAGAAAATGTATATTTATAGAAAGGGTACACGTATTTGCGTGGAGTAGAAGTGTAAAACCATTTTGGAAAAACCACCCTCAGTACACCCGACCGAGATTCGAACTCCAATCTCCCTTTCATTGGCAGCTTAGTCTACTGCGAGAGTACAGTTAAACCACGCGGCCACCGAAGTGGTTTATTTTATAACATTAATTTATTAAAATATTTTTGAGTCAAATGGATACATGAGATTATATCTGATAGTTCTTGCTGTCACCATAACTCCTATTATGAATGACTTCTATAGGCATGAGAGAGGAAGAATTTAAAGGATATGCACACTCACTCGTGTAGATGGAGAGGGGAAAACAATTTAAGGGTAGAGGGTATCTCAATAGAACCGACGGGAATTGGAATAAATACCTCACCTCCCTGTCACCATCAAACCAGAAAAAAAAATAGACCAACGATTTGGTTCGTGTGTAGCTTTTTTTTATGAAGATGGTTGGAAAACTACTATGACTTATGAACTGACGGGGGTACGAACTGCGACCCGCCGTCGCGATTGTACAATGTGAGACCAAAGTCAATGGTTTCAAATACCGCTTTCACGCGTTTCTGGCAACCGAAGCTCAGCGTTGATTGTGTCGCAGAAGGAATTTTAAGTCTTAAATAAAGTTTAATTGTAAAAATGATTTTTTTTATGAGCACGTCTTACTATTTGTTTAGGTTAAATAAATTTATGATAATTAATCTGATGGGGTGGGGATGAGGAAGGAAGCATTTTAGAGGTAGTCGGTCTACCCGCATTTACATATAAGGAGTGTGGGAAGCCATTTAACATCCTAAATAGACACGACCGTGATTCGAACCCCGATCTCCCCGTCATCAGCAGGCTAGTCCAACACGAGAGTGACACTCTAGACCATTCGGCCACTGAAGCTGGTAGTGAAATTATTGAACGCGTAATTGTGCAAAGCCATAACCTTAACCTTAATCTTAACATTAACCTTAACCTAGCCCGGGTCGTATTGAAGGGTCGCAGACTGTCCAAATGGGGCGGTCATACCGATGAAGATTGTGGAGGAGGATATACCGATGAAGACTGTGGAGGAGGATATACCGATGAAGACTGTGGAGGAAGATATACCGATGAAAACTGTGGAGGAAGATATACCGATGAAAACTGTGGAGGAAGATATACCGATGAAGACTGTGGAGGAGGATATACCGATGAAGACTGTGGAGGAAGATATACCGATGAAGACTGTAGAGAAAGATATACCGATGAAGACTGTGGAGGAGGATATACCGATGAAGACTGTGAAGAAAGATATACCGATGAAGACTGTGGAGAAAGATATACCGATGAAGACTATGGAGGAGGATATACCGATGAAGACTGTGGAGGAAGATATACCGATGAAGACTGTGGAGGAAGATATACCGATGAAGACTGTGGAGGAAGATATACCGATGAAGACTGTGTAGGAGGATATACCGATGAAGACTGTAGAGAAAGATATACCGATGAAGACTGTGAAGGAGGATATACCTATGAAGACTGTGGAGGAGGATATACCGATGAAGACTGTGGAGAAAGATATACCGATGAAGACTGTGGAGGAGGATATACTAATGAGGATTGTAGAGGAGGATATACCGATGAGGAATGTGGAGGAGGATATACATATGAGGACTGTAGAAGAGGATATACACTTTGTTGTCCCCAATTTAAAACTCTTAATAGTTTTTCTAATAAAACGGAGAGGAAATAAATTTACAGCCTGTCATGTTCCTTAGTCTCGCTGTTAACTAGTTATGTTTGAGTTTCGTTAAAAAGTAGGTAAATTACATTTTTTACCTCCCGTGAACATTTGTAACATTTATTGAAAAGGAATTCTAAGGCGGGAACATAAATTAATAAAGACGTCCTTTACCTTACTCCTGGAAAATATTTAATGGTAAACCTATACCGATTCAATGGCTGAGTGGTATATGGCGACACTCTCGTGTTCGATTTTACTGATGATGGCGGGGAGATTGAGATTCGAATCCCGGTCGGGTCTACTGAGAGTGTTTTTTACCAAATGGTTTCATACTCTATTTCCGAGAAAATGCGAGTGAATTAGCTCTAAGATTCTTCCTTCGCTATTCCTACCCCACTAGATTAATTATAAAAAATGTTTATAACAGGCAGTAACACGCGTTGATGAAAAATTATATTTAGTGCTAGTTTAATGCAATACTTTTTTTTATGTGTGTGCTATGGAGCTTCACGTCAAACATTTTAGAATGTTTTACAATTAAAAATAATAGCATAGCAGTCGTTCCTTCATATATCAACACGTAACGTCTCCCGTATTAGCCTGAATTTCCGAGGGTAAATTCTGTTTCGAATCCTGGTCAGGTGTACTAAGGGTGTTTTTTTCCTTCATATTTTATCACTCTTCTTCCATGAAACTGCGGATGCATTAATTTTTGAATTCTACCTTTCTCATACCTATACCATTAGTGTAATTTAATATACGCAAAATTGGCTAACGTGCTAGTCGTGTTGAGCTCGACCGCCGAGGACGGGGAGATCGAGGTTCGAATCTCGGTCGGGTGAACTGGGAGGGGTTTTTCCTAAATGGTTTTCCACTCTCCCTCCACGCTAATTCGGGTTCACTTCCTCTAAATTCCTAATCCATTAGCGTAATTAATACTTAAGCGTATAACCCGAACGGGTAGTAAGACGCGGTGCTAAATATTATTATAAAAAATATACGCAAAAAAAAAGAACATGTAAAAGAGATGCGGTGAAGAAAATATAGTCGAAATGTATTTGACAGTAAGCTCTTAAAATACACTAAATTTTTTTTTTCTAAAAATTAATAATCCAACAGGTATATACTAAGGTTGTAAACTTTTTTACAGATGGTATACATTTTAAATTAAAATGGTAAAATAGGATAATTCTGGTTGTGAATTCTACTGATAATCTTTAAATTTTATTAAATGGTCGGTACAATATTGTATTAGTCTAGAAAATGTGTGTGCATTTATAACTATTTGGTGCCTTAGAGTCGCTAAAGAGATTGACCCATATTTTATAGTTTAAGCTAACTCTGAGGACTCAAATGTATAAAAGGATTCTGACAGTTACAAAAGTTAAAACTAGTTTCATTTATGAATGGTAGCCCTACAGGGGAAAAGGGGGAAGATCACATTGCACACATTTTTCAGTACAACCCCTTTTATCTCCCAAACCTCATGGGAGTATCCCCGCATAAACTTTTTTTAAAATAATTTCGTGTTAAGAAGGCTTTGTATTTTTTCTATGACAACCAGATTAATCAGCAGTTTACTACCCAAATTGCTGGGCACGCTGACTATATGTCAGGTTTACCTAGTCTGTTTTGCTGGTTACGAGTTCAGGGTTCGAATTCTGGACAAAATTTACCTTCTCCTAAATATTTTAGTATGCCCCTCCCACCACAAATTCAGGTGAATTTTCTCTCAACTATAGCTTCCCTTTACACATACTTAAACCGTCCTAATATATATATGGATGGGTAGTAAGAGGCAATGAATTTTTTTTTTTTTCGTTTTCAATAGTTCCAAGAAAAGATATATATTTATTTTAATTTTAATCAAATATTCGTTTGATTTTGGAATGTCAAATAGAATCTTTACAAAGTTAAATCTATTCATTTGTCATAAAAATAAGTCAACCTAAAATAAATATAATATTTGAAACCAAAAATAAAACACTAAATTTTCTCATAAACACAATACTAGATTATTCAGTCCAAATACATACAATAAAATAAGTGAAGCTTGACTAAAACCTACTTAGGATATCCATGACAAAGGGAAGGCGAAACAGGTTTGCCTGTATTTATTTAGTTATTAAAATAAATCTCATACTTAATTTCTGCACGTGCCTGCCATAACAAGGCCATTTCTGAGAGTTTATGTGCATATCTTCTGCAGGCGTTCATTCAGAAATTCTTTCCTGGGTAATAAAACTATGTTCTGTGAGCCTTTATAATCTTTTGACCCCTAGACAGTTGTACATCCTTGTTTTAGTATTGAGTATGGTGTAATAGACGTCACCCTTTGCCTCATAGGCTATGTTATTGGTTTATTGGTGGAGGGGGTCAACCTTTCATAAAGTGTGTGGAACATTATCTTGTACAGCTATGGTCATAAAGACTCGTAGAATAATATTTAAAACTTTATGGTAGCTTAAGCCCTGGCGTGAAACTGATATTCTAAAATTGTAAAAAGATAGCACCTATCACCCTTTAATGAAACCGGTTGTACACCCCTTAGTAAGATCAGTCATTTGACATAATAGGCTCCATGCCTCACCTAGGGACGAAAACAGCTACATAATGTTTTTTGAGATTTATCAACACAATTAAGGAATAATACAACTTCAACATATAAAACACAATTACATAATGAATCATCTAATTAAAATAATTTAATAGTCGAGTGCAAAGTTTCATATAACTAAGGAAATATAATATTTAAAAATAAAATTCTTGAATAGCTTGTACAGAGCAGATAAGCATCTGGAAAAAATGGTAGAAAATTAAAAAACTTAAATAATGTATCAGCCTTCTCTAAACTTTTAATTTGCATTAATCATAAAAGTCAAATGCGCAATGGTATTGTTATTTAATCTATTTATATTAAAAAGTAATTAGACTATTGTAAAGTAGACCTATGCTGAAGAAAGATCCTCAAAACGAAAGACATTTTTTTAAGGACAGAATATATCCAAAATGTATATTTAATAAAAAGATATATTAAAATATTTTTATTGATTAAATAATGAAATATATACTTAGTAACAACTTAAAAATTCAATAAAAATAACTGAACAATTATTATTTATTATAAGTTATAAAACTAATGCTTACATTTTAACCTTACTGTGTTTTCTTATAGGGTTACAATACATTGACATTAATATTTAGTGAGGATTACGTACTTTCACAAATAGTCATTTAAATATACGATTTAAAATTTCACTTAAAAACTATGATCATACCAAGGACATTTTGACTTTGCGCTATTTGTATGCCAGTGAGTTACCGAGGTGTTTCCAATGCCCAAGGTCATGCATTATTCATGGGGACTTAATAAATATGAATATTTCAATAATAGAGATTTGGAGCAATGAGCTAAGAGTCTATTTGCGTATCATTTTAGAACATTTTTAAAAACTGTTTTCGTGTGTAAAGTTGTTTGAGTTTGTGATCACCAGTACTGAAACTAGATATCAAATAAATAAAACATTGGTAAGGCACGTTATAAAACTTTGTATTACTACAAAACTAATATTTACGATTATTGGTGTTTCTGCCTGAAAAGTTTGCTTGTTTTATGTATTGCCATATAATTATACTATATTTAAAGACCACAAACTGTGAGAACAATGCCGTGTTCTATATTTCCCAGGAAGTAGAATTTTTTATCAACACCTCTAAGTCATAAAACAATAAACTAATATTTTCCGTGTCAATCCCTATCCAATAACTTGATATCAAACGTGTGCAATGATTTCTTCTTTACGAGGCTTTGTATTATTTAGTCGCTTACAATCTAGTATCTTAATAAACACATAAACACTCTTTGATTTCCAACAATCATTCTCTTAAGAGTCTGGGTAGACATTGTACTTTTATATTTTTGATCCATCTTCCATGCCAGAGAAGGTTCCAGACTTATCTCCCATTCGTGCATTAACCTCTCCCCTCTCCCTCTTCCTTTTTTTTATCTTCATCACAAATAATAGAACTTTATTGTTAGTTTTGTTTTATTTCCCATTTTTATCACCTCGTCCATTGCACCACCATGAAGGAGAGGTATGATAGTTACAGAATGTCTTGGCCTCTAACAGATATGCAGAAGAAAGTATCATGTGTATATATTTTACAACTGAAAAGTAATACTAAAAATAATAGCACATACAGGAACGAATCTGGAAAACTGGAAGAACCGGGAAAATACTGAGATTTATTTTTACTCTCTGATAAAACAGCGAGATTACAGAAAATTCAATATAAAAAACCCAAATAAAATACTTAAATACTTGCAAATTTAAACATGCATATGCGTATATTAAGTTGTGGGCCTTTTCATAGAAGAAAATTGAACTAAAGAAATATTCACACTGTTTCAAGCACACAGATTATACCCCTAACCAATTACTATCCTCCCTTAAACATAAATCATCCCTTGAAAACTCCAACTATATAACTTCACACTGAACAGTTTTATTAAAATTGAAATTTCATTTATTTATACTACTCTATAAAGTATGTAGAAAAATGGGAATTCCGTCTGTAAAACTGATTAGTTAGGACATTTTGTATTAATAAACTAATGGAAGCCTTAACTTCTTTATTTTTAGTTTAACATCTTGGAACAGTGATTATAATTGTAATTAAATTGATTGAAATTTTGAAAGTAGGAGGCTCCGAGACCCCGCAATTTGGCTGCATGCCTTAATTCTTGTGTTCTACGAAAAATATAAATTATCTGTAGTTTATTCTTAAATGTACTCAAGTATTTGGGAATATATATTTTACATGTCAAAAAATTTCATTAAAACACTTTTATTCTTATATTATTTATTTTCGTGATTTTATTTAAAACAAATATTCATTATAATAATGTTAAATTAGCGGGCTTAGTTCCTGTAACCATTTTGAATACTAATTATTTTACGACACTGATTTTAAAAGTACTATGGCATTTATTTAAGTAATATAATGGCTTATACTTTCCACGAACTTGTGTTTGACAAATATATTATACGATTAAAATAAAGAATAAACAGTGGAGAGCATTTAATTATTTAGCTTGAGTCTCAGTATTTTATTTCGACACAAACAGTTGTGGTTGTTTATACTGTTCATGTAAATTAGGCAACGCTTCTTGATTAGTAGGTTTAACTTATTTGGTTTAGAACAACACATTTATTTTAATATATATTTTTGTAATGGCATTTTTGAGGGTTTACGGGTATTTAAGATTTAATTATTACAATTTTATCCGAGTAATCATGGATAACTGACAGTAATTAGGATTAGAAATTTAATTGTAGTTTCACAAATAGGTGTGCAAGTACTCCTGATCCAATCATAGAATTAATTATACTACTATGAAGCCACATGGCTGACTCACTCACTCACACACTCACTGACAATGTTTACCCACTTTCAGATGACCAAGAAACTTGAAATTTGGCAAACTTATAGAATCTAGCCTGTAACCGACGGGAAAATTTCAAAAAGTTAAACATTTTATTTTTAACCCCCCAAAAAAATTCAAAACGAAGGAGCAACTTTAAATTCAGTGTGGACTTTCTTTGGGGGTCTCTTGTGGCTATACGGTAAGACCTATCAAAAAACGGATTGCACCAGCAGTCACGGATTTGGCGAGACCCGCAAGTTTGGTCCTATTACTTTTTGTCATATATCCATCGGTTATACCTTAGATAGAGCAATTTTTTTTATTTTAGGTAAATTTTGCACATTTTCCACAGTTCATGCCATCTTTAAACTACTGTACTCTTTCCTTTAACTTTATCGCCCCACCCTAATCTTTCATAGACGCCTATCACTCATGATGTGGTGGGGAAGAGGTCATGCCATCTTAAAGCCACATCTGATTCTGACCTAATCAGCTAATCCTATTTGTTCCTATAAAACGATTGCTTTATGAGAGAATGGGGAAGAGTTCACGTCATCTTACAACCACCATGCCACTGCCTCTGACTTTATCGTCCCATCCGACGCTGACTTACGTTACGACCCTGTCCGTAACTTTTTATCAAATGCAACATAGAAACCCCTTAGTTCATATTTGGTAAAACTAATCCTCACCTGAATGAAACATTCATGGCACGTCCAATAAAGAATACGTCTTGATGGCTCCACAAGTCATCGTTGCAAACATGAGCCCCAAGTCATATTTACCTCAGAGATTGCACAAAAGCTTGCTTGCTTGCTTGCTTGATTGTTTGCTTGCTTGCTTGCTTGCTTGATTGATTGATTTATTTATTTATTTATTTATTGCTTGATTGCTTGCTTGATTGATTGTTTACTTGATTTCTTGCTTGCTCAAAAGTATGCTCAATAAAAACAGTTAAATCCATGGTTTCAAATTCGTACAGTTCTTTTGTTTGAAAATTGGATCCTAAAAGTGTTATTTAACAAAGTTTTTTTTAGATTGATTACTATCATCCATTATGGGGCTTTGAGTTAGTTTTGGTACATTAATAAATATATTCCATTGAATAAATATTAATATTAATACTTAGCACCGTGTCTTACTACCCGTTCAAGCTATGCGCTTAAATACTAATTACGCTAATTGAATAAGAATTGGGAAGGTTGAATATAGAGGAAGCGAACCCGCATTTCGGTGGAGGTAGAGCGGAAAACCATTTAAGAAAAACCACCCCCAGTTAACCCGAGTGAGATTCGAACCTCAATCTCTCCGTACTCGGTAGTCTAGCCCAACACGAAACTAGCACGTTAGCTAACTACGCCACCGGAGAGGGGTGAGCAAATATTAATTTAGATACACGTTAAAAAGTGACATCTTGAAACGAGAATTGATTCAGTAATCTTGGATTTTGTTCTCTGGTATCATACCCAGTTTCGTTCATTGCACAGCGGCAATATTTTAATCCACCCGGAATATGTGAGATAGTAAAACAGACTATTTTTGAATAAAGAACTAGACTAGATCATTATTATCACCACGTCTTACTATACATTCGGGTTATACACACTTACGCTAGTGTGTAATGGTAGGGTGACTGTGAGATGAAATGGAGGACCTACAGTTTAACGTGGGATCCGAACCACGGTGGAGGCCTGGCATTCCACACATCCACAAGTTGTGATTAATACACGTCTTGTCAGAGGTGAAGGAAGGGTTCGGCAATCAGATAAATCTGTGCCGGGACCGAGGATTGAACCCCGGACCCCCAACATAGAAGTCCGACACCTTACCCCTAGACCGCCAGGTCACCAACTAGACTAGATAAATGAGTAATATGACTATATCCTGGTGTTAGTTATAAATAGCGACACAATGTTAACTATCACACGTAACAAGCTGTGAGAGGGAGAATAAGGCTAACGCCCTTTGAATTATCGGATAGTTCAGATGAACACGGCGAGGATGGTCGTGAATTGATCGGGAAACATGTGCTCCCATTAATAAGAGGCTCTCCTCGCGGGGCAAACGCCCACTGTACGGTCAGAAGCAGAGTTAGCTTCCGACCATTTTTGGTGGTCACATGGTTTAAGGCGTCACCCTCGTAATATACGTACCGGACTTCCAAGGGAGGAGAATCCTGTACGGGTATGCGTGGAGTGTTTTTTTTTTTTACCAGAGTGAATTCCCACGCTTCCTCAACACTAATGCCATTAAATTTCCTCTTAGACTCTACCATACTCACCCCTGTTCTATTCGACCATTAACATAATTATTAAGGAGTACACCCACATCAATGGCAATATGGTAAAAGGTGCTACTCTCGCTGTGGACTAGATTGCCTATGATGGGGAAATCAAGGTTCGAGTTTCGGTCGGGTGTACTGGGAGAGGTTTTTTCCAATGTGGTTTTCCACTCTCACTTCACGCAAATGCGAGTAAACTTCCTCTAAATATAAACTCCCTACTCCCTAAAGCCATTTGATTATTTAGAACGTAAGCGTATGACCCGAATAGGTAGTAACACGTGGTGCTAAAAAAAAATGGTATGTAACTCAAACGAATACCAAGACACGGCGAGAAACAAAACCAAAATATCCTGGTTTTCATTTACATTTTGATAGAGTTTATTTTATTCTCCTTTAATGGGCCTATATTTCGTACTAGACCGGAATAATATTGATTATATCTAGGATTTGTTTATGTTTATGATATTACTAGTTTATATGTACAATACAACTATCAAAAGAATTACTAGATCTACTCTTACAATTTCTTGCGTCAAGTCATGTGATCTGCAGATGTCTTTTTAAATAAATATTATCAATTCCTATAAAATAACACTAACAATTTAGAAAAATAATATCAATTTGAACCACCTAAAAATATATTTGTATTTTATAAAAAACTTTCTTATAAAATTTGAACTTTGTGTTTGTATCCGGAGCAAAGAGTATAGAGCAATCAAACTTAAGTCCTATCCCTGGTTCGATTCTTGTTGACCCAATTTAGGTTACCACGCCTACGAGGAGTTTCAAGCTAACTAGCAATATAATAATCGTAGTGCAGAGGGTTAATTTCATAGACTGTATCTTGCCTTACCTCTACGCAAATGCGGGTACATTACCTCTTAACCCCAGCTTATTTAACCCTGCCCCATCAATGTAACTATAAGTGGATAACCTGGCCTAGTAGTAAAATGCAGTGAAAAATAATATTCTGGGTGGTGAGATTTTGATGAATTTCGACTTTTTATGACCTCCCGAATCCGAAAAAGTAATTTTTGAATGTCTGTCTGTCTGTCTGTCTGTCTGTCTGTTTACTGAAGGGAAAAAAGAGAAAAAATCTATTTTCTCAAAATCGGCTCTAACGATTTTGATTAAATTTCATTTCTTAACATTTATAAATATTCCAAACAAAATGGCTACCCTCACTATTTCGGCAAAATGACTTTAAGGGTTCCGGTCTGATGAGTAAATTCTTATATTTTTATCATATCTCCATAACTCTTAGAGATATGAAAACTTATCATTGCAAATATGTAGAACTATTTATAGTACTAATCTTTTATTCAAAACAAGTTTTTATAAAAACAATAACTTTCAAGCTATACGCAAATATTTATATATTTTAACTTTTCGAACACAAAAGGTAAAGTATTGCAACCGTCAAAAAAAATCTAACCGGAAATGTTTATGGATATCGACGTCTCATGACCCCCCTCCCACCCCACCACCCCGAACCCTAAAAAGTGGTATTTGCAATACCGTTTGTCTGTGTGTGTTTAAACTTAAAATTAAGAGTAATTTAATAATGGGCGAAAAGAGAAAAAATTGATTTTGTCAAAATCGGCTCCAACGATTTTGGTTAAAATTCGTATCTAGGCGTTGATTAAGATTATAAATAAACTGGCTATTTTCATTTTCCCTTGAAAATGAATTTTAGAGTACTTTACAAAAGCTTAAATTTCCGTATCCCTGCAACTATTTGAGATATTAAATAACTTATCATTGTAAAGTCGTAGCACTATTAAAAATAAAACCTTTTATTTGAAATAAATTTTTATAAAACCAATAGTTTCTGAGATATTGGCAAATATATAAATACAATTTTGTGAGCTTTAGTTGTACAGAGATACTGCTTATGTTTTAGCGCAATAATTCTCTATTGCCATAGTGTAATTAAATATAAGTCTCTCAAAAAGTTTATGTTATTTTTCTTTAACCGCTTAGAGAAAATGTTTGTACAACAATTATCTATATCCTTTATTTTATACTCAATAGTCAATATTTACATTTTTTATTGGTCAAAATTTATAAATGAGGAATTTAATAGCAATGCGATGAACTGAAGATGTGCAATACCTAATAAAAATAATTTTTTTAACCGAAAGTCGAAATTTTAATACGAAGTGTTGACCCTTGTGGACTCAATATTGATCTTTTTTATTAGTCCAAACATACAAATGAGGATATTAATTCTTTTAAAATAAAATGATAAAATTTAAAACTGGGACTCAAAATTTTCTTTACGTAAGTATAGTGTAATTTATGCTTGGGTTTGCTAGTATATATTTTGTTTCACATATATTACGAGTTTTGAGTAAATATCTCCATTTTTAAACATTAGAGTGAGAAAGTCCGTGCAGATTTCCGTACTATTTCTTTTATTTCTTTTAGCATTTCGCCACAAGTATTAAAATTTTATCCATAGTGATTAAGCCGAACGCTTATGGTCTTAGAGTAAAATACTAGCCTCAGGACACAATGTTCGTGGGTTCTTACCCAACTGGGGCTGACGGATTTTTCTTAAACGATAAAAATCCGTAACACAGCTTTATTCGGAGGGGAAGTAAAGCCGTCGGTCTCATGTTGATTGTGGCATGTAAAAGAACCCTGGAAGGTGTGTGGAAATACCTTTCCCGCCAAAATATGTAGGTAGTTTCGCTCTAGCCCACTGAGATTTTCGTGTGGTGATATGATCAGTCGGTTCATAGAGTGCAAATTAAGTACTTTAAGTAAATATAGTAATTAAATCATGTTTTGGAACTATTTGTAAAATATTTGGACAAATATGATATATTAATTCATTTAATAGTCGCCTTTATAAATTATTTTTTATCTCAATCTAGCACTTCCACATTCCTTAATATAAGTAAATTGGTATTTATTATCGATTATTATAAACAACTTTTGCTACAATTATAAATTCTAATATATGATTTATACTTTTCCTGAACAAAGTTAAATAAGCAATGTTGGTTGCCAGTACACGTTTCATCTTCAAGAAACTTCCAAAGAATACTTTTATAAGATTCAATCTAGACCCAAGCACATAATTTATGTGTTTTTTTATATAATAGAAAGTGTTTACAATAAGAATGGGGAGATAGAAATCACTATAAGGTTACATAAATAATCGATTGCCTACTGTTTAATAGAGGGTCGTATAGAAGGTTCACAATTTGAATAAATATATCAGAATTTCCGGAAGGAGCTGAATCTACACCGAATCTGGACTAAAATATTTATTAAGTGGTAGAATGAGCATAGCATAATATGTACATTATAATAACCATTACCTATTTTAGACTCAAATCAATTTTCTACACCGTTTCCCATCTGTTTGGAAAATATCAATTTAGATGGGTGGTTAGAAGTGGGGTGAAATGAATATTTACCAGTATTGTAGTGAACACGAAACCAGCTATTATACATAGCGTGTTTGTAAGCCCAAAAAAGTTAATAAATAACACACACACACACATAAGAAAAAATAAAATAACATACTCATAACTGAAGGAGTAGGAAATGGTACACCCTCAAAGTACCGAGTTGCTTAAATTGTATAATTAAGTAGATAAAGTCAAATTTTCTTAGGAAGGGCCTTAAGAGTCATCCATAAATCCCTTATAATGATTTTATTTTACAAATTTTTTTTGGGTCAATTAATTGGAATAATCAGATCAAGTTCAAAGTTGTAATATACGAATTTTATTTAATTTGCACTGTATTTCACAATAAATATCTACGTTTTGCAACATCCTTTTGTTTTTCTATATCAGCCACCCAGGCAAAATCTTCTCGAAGGACAATGGGGGAGAGAAGAGGGAAGAACGTAAACTGAGATGAGGACACTCGCGTAGTAATCATCGAGTAGTCAGGACCTTCGTTCGTTGAGAGAATATATATATATATATAATCTGATTCAATTAATAATATATCTATATATATATTATTAATTGAATCAGAGTCGGGACCGTAATTACTCCGTCCCGGTCACTATTGGATCAATATTGATCCAATCCCATTTTAATCACCCTAATTCCCTAAGAAGTAAAAATAGCAACACGTGTGATATCGGATCGCATATTCAACCTGTTGAATACAGCATTGACTCTAAATAAATAATTCATTAAATTTACATTAGTAATTTCAATTATAGCCTTATAACAAATCACATCAACCTAATCAGTATAATATCATTATTATCTGAAGTTATCTATCTTTAAGTACATTTACTAACAGCAATTTTTTTTTATCATCACATCTTACTACCTGTTCAGATTGTACGCATATATAATAATTACTCTAATATGGTGGGGAATAGGAAAGAATATTTTTTTTAGGTAATGCCCACAGGCCTTTGCGTGGAGGGAGAGTGGAAAACAATTTAGGAAAAACCACCCTCAGTAGACCCGACTGGTATTCGGACATTTATATTCCCGTAATAAGCAATCCAGAGGGGTCAATATGAATCTTTTTTTTTTTCAGCATTAGAATTTAAGTAGATGTTCTGTGTTGCGTAATACTGAAGTACACCCCTCTATCCCCTTGTGTAACATTATGTAGACCTTAGATCTCACCCCCATTTCCCCTTCTCTGACAGATATAAAAGTTACGAGAGTCACTTTTGATAGATATTATCAATTCCCATATAATAACGCTTTGTGTTTTCAAAGTTGACCGCTGAAAATATGGTTGTATTTTCAAAAAGTTTTTCTCACTAATCTCCAACAAGATACAGTATTATTTATACTTAAACGTATCATCTAAGTCCCAAAGTCGAATTAATCTGAGTTATCATAAATACATTATTTACTGTAGAAGATGTGGATCAGGGAAAATTGCGCCTTCCCAGAAAAAAAGGGGAAAATTGAGCCCTCCTACCAATAATCACACCATTAGGTGGGAAAAGTGCGCCACACACACTGTTTTATACACTTACAAAACAAGTCCGCAAAGTAACAAAGTGTTTGAAGAGTCTATCCTAGATTTAAAAATGGAGTAAAATGTCGTCAATAATTAGTTTGGTAACTTCAATTTATACGTTCACATCAAATGCTAACAGATACACACTAATATTTATTTCATTGAAAAACCTAACCTAACCTAACCTAAGCAACAGGCAAAGAGACAGGCGTGATGAATCGATGTACTTTGACCTCCTCAAGACCTCATGATGTGCGATGAGTCAATTTGAAATACCCACCCTCCTAAACGAAAAGACGCGATCTATTCCGATGAAAATGGTAAGGGCGTTAGGAAAGTTAGAAAAGTCCGTCCACACGATTTTGTTAAAATTACTTAGGTGAGACAAACAAGGTCGTGTGGGTGAACTTTTCCTCACCTATTAGTGTGATTATTCATGCGAGGGCGTAGTTTTCCCGACACCCAAGAGGTGCCATTCATCTGTGTCCCATTTTAACAAAAAAAAAAAAATCAACAAATTGTTTACTAAGAATAGGAAATTTTCAGTTTTTTTTAGCACCGTGTCTTGCTACCCATTCGGGAAATACGCTTATTTAGTAACTACTCCAATGGGTTAGAGATGAGTAAGGTTGAATTTAGAGGAAGTGTACCCTCATTTACGTAGAGGATGAGTGGACAAAACTATTTTAAAAAAACCTTAGTACATCCGACCAAGATTTGAGCCTCGATCTCCCTGTAATCAACAGTCTAGTCTACTGAGAGAGTAGCGCTTTAGACCACGCAGCCATCTAAGCCGGTTACTCTAAGTCAAATCTTACTAAAAGTACAACTGAAACATTTCAAAACTTACCATTTCTTAAATGTGAATGTGGTTCAGCTAAATCCTCGAAGCACATTTTTTTTAATTATATAAATTCACACGATAACATTTAAAATATAAAATAATAGCACTCTCTAAAATAATTCTAAGGAGTATTTGTTATTCAAAACTATTATAAAAAAACACTTAAAATTAAATGTAAATCGTCCATTACATTCATTTCACACGGGACCGGTTGAAGCTCTGACACACTGCAAGTCTGGAGAGCGGGGAAATACTAACAATTATTGTTGCCATATCACAGTAAGAAGAGGGAGGTTTAAGTTTTCTAGCAGCTGTCAAATCAATACTACGGTGATATACCCAACTTTTTAAACCTTCCCAACAGTAAAACGGTAAGATTGCGGAAGCGTCAAGTGGGTATTCAACTTTTGTTTCGAAACCATCTTCTATAATAATAAAAGGAAGTGTTTGTGTGTGTGTGTGTGTGTGTGTGTGTGTTTGTGTGCGATGCCCAGCCCAATCTACAGCACGCAGAGATCTGATATTTTTAACATAGGTGGACGAAAGAGGGTCCGAATGCACCTCGAAGCAGGACTTTTAATTAGCTTTTTAATTAGGCAATTTTTTAACACATTTTGGGAGAAAATATTTTTTTATCGAATTTAGAATTATGTTTCAGAGATACGGGCACCATGGGGAGGGAGAGGGAGGATTTATATAACTCTTATACCAGCGTGGGTCACGGGCAACGCCGTGTGGGATTGCTATAGACTGGTTTTGGTTGGAAGAACAGTAGAGAAAATTCAAACATATTTGTTTGCGGCCAACATGGCTTGATGAATAAATGTATAAAAGTGTTTTGGTAACTTGAATAGCTGACTTTTACTGTTCTTCCTACAAAAATATAGTAATTAATAAATTGACGAAAACTATTTTTTTTAATGTTCTAATTTAACCATGGGCTGAATTTTAACTTTACATAAAAGTGTTTCAGACAAAAAAATACCCCACAAATATATATCCTGAGCCGTTAGTTTACAAAACCTGCCCTAAAGCATGATTCTTGCAATTAAAGGTTTGTTTCTTGATGAAGGGGAGGTCGGGGTTTGATCTATGACCAAAGAAATTAAATTGTTATATCTTGTTTATTTTTTTATATCCACGTCTTACCACCTACGCATATATTATCATTGCGCTAATACGGTAGGGATGAGAAAGGAAGCGTTTTAGAAGTAAAGTGGTCACATTTTCGTGGAAGGAGATTGGGAAACCCTTTAGGAAAAATAACTTAGTGAGCCGACCGATATTCGAACCTCGATCACCCCGTATTCAGTAATCCAGTTTGACACGAAAGTGACGCATTACCTCATTCAGCCACTGAAGCGGGTATATAAATTGTTCCCTCTCCTACTTTCACACAAATTCTGGTACATTCCTCTTATTCATGTCATATTTGTCACATTAGTGTAAATATGGGAACTATATACAATTTGTATGTTTGCATACACATTTACAAACATACAAATGGCAATTTTGTAACAAAGTGATGTGTTGACATGATTTTAAATGAAGCCTCACACAAAATAAGATCCCACGTTGCTTCATAGTTTTAGTAACTAATCTAACTATTATAGGTCAGCTATCAAACCATGCTTATATTTATAAAAAAAAATGTATTCAACCTTTTGAACGTTGAGAAAGGCTGTCTACACATCTACCTTGACTGTACAGTCTTCCCGACACGCACAGCGTTTAACTGGCATTTTTTACTCATCTACAGTAGACGTATGATAGAGTGTCCTTCCCACTTTACAACAAATAAATCCATGATAGCTCAATGCAAACTAATGCATAAAAATATTTTTTACCTAAAATAGAAGGACGTGTGTGATGTAGATTGGTACATATCTCATTCATCACCCCATTATCATTTATATATATATATATATATATATAAATATATATATTATTTTCAATTTACATCAGTGACTTCATTAAAAAAATTATTTCCATTTAGAGGTAAATTTTAGTTTTTTTTTATTTATTCAAGGTATTTTACGTGCACTCTCTGAACCGACTTATTATATCAGAACACGACTTATAAACTAACTTAAATCTATAACAGACACAACACCCTGCCCCCAGACGCTAACTCATCACTAAGAAAGGGGAAACCCACATTTGACCAATGACAATTTTTTCAGCTATGTCAGGAATCGAATCTGGAACCCTTAACTTCATTTACAGACACTCTACCGACTGAGCTAAGATGTCCGACTCTTTAAGAGGTAAAATAATGGTTTCTGTTTCCTACATTATGGATCTATTTTGAGACTAAGCGATGACACTAACTGTATATTATTAATATATAACCAATTTTTTTTTTAACGAAATCACTACCCGCCTCGGTGCCACTTGGTTCGCTTAGTTCGTGTTGAGCTAGACTGCCGAGGACGGGGAGATCGAGGTTCAAATTTCGGTCGGGTGAACTGGTGGTGGTTTTTCCTAAATGGTTTTCCACTCTCCCTCCATGCAAGTTTGATTTTACTTCCTCTAAATTCAACCTTCCAAATTTCTAGCCCATAATAGGAATTAGTACTTAAGCGTATAGCTCGAACAGGAAGTAAGACGAGATATTAATTTTTTTTTAAATTCTAAATTATTTTTATCTCTAAAGTATTGTGTTTATTTTACAGATCAGCCCAAAAAATTCTCAATTTGTTTCAAATCCGAGGATTTAAAATTGTACTTTATTCAATATTTCATTTTTCTATAAAGATACGTGTACCACAAGTTGAGAACCACAGCCCCCGCAGGACTTTTCCCTATATAGCCAGTCACCCCTGTTACATCTAGGATGGGTGACCTGGCGGTCTAGGGGTAAGGTGTCAGACTTGTGTGCTGAGGGTCCGGGGTTCAATCCTCGGTCCCGGCACAGATCTATCTGATTGCCAAACCCTTCCTTCACCTCTGACAAGACGTGTATTAATCACAACTTGTGAATGTGAGGAATGCCAGGCCTCCACCGTGGTTCGGATCCCACGTTAAACTGTAGGTCCTCCATTTCATCTCACAATCACCCTACCATTACACATTAACGTGAGTATTACCCGAACGGGTAGTAAGACGCGGTGATAATAATAATAACACATCTAGGATAAAGCGTGATGGTAACCTAGCTATTATAATGTGTGCATATTACTATTGTTTTTAAACAATTTAAAACAATTTTATCATGGACGCCGATTACTTCAAGTTAAATATATCTTCACATGGTGGTATTTCTAATAGGAATGATACCTCGGAAGACTAAAAACCACTCAAACAATCCTAATTTAGGCCTATTTGACCCTGTTGAGGGAAAGTCAAAAGTCATTTAGTAAAAACTACCTTCAGAAAATTAACCTATATTACCAGACACATTTAAAACATAAAATACCATTACCTGCTTCGGTGGCCGCATTGCTCTAACAATAGACTGGACTGCCAATGACAAAGATTAGGGTTCATATACCGGTCGGATATACTGAGGATGGTTTTTATTAAATTATTTTCCACTCTCCCTTTATACAAATATGAGTACACTTGCTCTATATTCAACCTTTCTCATCCCTAACACATTAGCGTAGGTTTTTTTAGCACTGCGTCTTACTAATCGTTTGGGTTAAACACCTATGTAGTAATTACACTAATGGGTTAGAAATTATTAAGGATTAATTTAGAGGAAATGCATCCATATTTGCGTGGAGGGATAGGGGAAAACCATTTAGGAAAAGCTAACTTCAGTGCACCCGACTGGGATCGAACCCCAATCGCTCCGTATTCATCAGTCTAGTCTAACACGAGAGTAGCGCATTAAACCACGTGGCCACTAAAGCGGGTATTAATTAGTTACATATGCGTATAACCTTATAGATTCCAGACCAGATCTAATGATCACCTGATAACTACTAGAATATACGTGGTTGATGCCTTAGCCGGTGTGACCACAAAATGAAAGATGCTATATTAAAAAAAATCGTCCACGTATTATCACCCATCCGGGATATACATGTTTAAATTAACTTCTAGGGTAGGGAATAGCAAAATATTTAGACAAACTGTACCAAAATTTGCATGGAGTAAAAGTGGGAAAAACTATTTATAAACAAACCACTCTCAGTACACTTCGACTGGGTTTGAACCCTGAACTACCCGTCACCGATAAACCAGGCTGGACAAGCTTGACCTTTGGTCCGCACGTTCACCAATGTTTGTTAAATACCACAATTAAAAAATAAATTAAAATTCAATTTGAATAGGTTGTAAATATAAATAATAACTTAGTTTACTAAAAAAACATTTAAGGTGATTTTCTTAAGATTAAAATAATTTAGCTTTTTTTTTCATGGAATTTAATGGCGGGCCTGACTTAAAGAGTGTTTTCTACTATACGTCTATGTCCCCCACGTCTGACCACGCCGAGAGCCCACTTCTCAGCACTAATTAGTTCCGCACGTCACCGTGGTCAGGCGCCACAGTCGCGCGGACGTGCTCCGACATAACCTAGAAACTTCCACACTCCCCCACAACAGGCGTGGGGCCCCGTTTTTAAAAGGACAATGTTTGACGGACGCTTACTGGTGAAAACTGACTAAATGTAACGGTTAATAATTCACCAAACAGGCGCCTTATGAAGAGGAATAAATCACATCACTCTAGGTTAACTGACAGTAGTATCGTACACGTTGACCTCACCAGCATTTCGGCCAACTGGTATTTCAAAGAACTTTTTTTTTGTCTAATCTTGGAGTCTCGAGTGAACGGTAGCTATAAGAATTAGGAGCGCTGCGCTCAGAAGCTGCCTTAGTGATGGGCTTATTATAATCTGATGTTATCCTGACTCTAGACGAACTCTTTAATATTTACTTTATTTATTTTTTCTTTAGCACTGCGTCTTATTAACCGTTCGGGTTATACTCCTATGTACTATTTACACTAACGGTTTTTAGGTTTTAGGAAGGTTATATTTAGAGGAAGTGTACCCAAATTTGCGTGGAGGGAGAGTAGAAAACCATTTTGTGAAAACCACCCTCAATAAACCCGACCGAGAGTTGAACTTTGATCTGTCTAGTCTACTGTGAGTAGTGGGTTAAATCATGTGGCCACCGAAGAGTGTTTTTTTTTAATTAAATTTACAGTTGAGTCTCAATAGTTCTTGGACCAGCTTTGATGATCAAGTGGGCCCACCACATTTTCGAAATCAAAATCTGTCTACGCCATTGTATTGTGTTCCAATTTATGCTCATAAATGTGCCTGAAATTCACCATTTGTTTTGTCAAATTACGACTGTGGTAATTATTTTAGTGTGGCAGGCTAGCTTGATGTTTGAGTTGGCCCACCATATTTCCTGAATCAAAATTTTGTTTGTAGAATTCGATTGTGCTCTATTTGTGCTCAGAAATGTGCCAAAAATTTGCAATTTGTTCTGTCAAATTGCGCCCATTACAACAAATTTAATCAATTTCAGTGGGGGGAGGGGGGGCGAGGCGGGATAGATTATTCGATACCATTATCTGAACGCGAAGAGGTCTTGTGCAAGGCACAGAATTTTAGCTCTTTGAGTTCAAACTGTGCGGTCTTAAATAGTTCTTCGTCATCATAAACTGTTTCCAACCTATGGCCAGGTCTTTTGAGTAAAATGCCTCCACCTTCCTCTTATCTTTCCACCATTCTTCTCCTCTCACTTACACACTTTCTGTTATCTGCTACTCCCGTCTTTTTCCTACATAATTCGGTTCTTAAAAATGTATAATAAAATACTTCTAGTTCCAACTGAATGGTTGAAGCTACGCCAATGGCGAGCTGAGGGAGTGGCTATAAGAGGGTACCCAGTAGTGTAATGGTTTTACAAATATATTGAGTAATAGTTTAATAAATTAGGATGCGGCTGAAGGGAGCACGAGTAATTTTACAGTTTTTATAGCATTACTTTTTTTGGTCAAAATAAACCAAATATTGCTCAGCAACATAGAGTTTAGTTTTCTGCACATGCTAATATCAACAGTTCTTGAATATCTGTCAAGGGTGTCCTTGGAATTTTGTCAAAATTTTTAAATAAAGAGAAAAAGTTTTGACAAAATTCCAGGACGTCCTTGACAGATATTCAAGATCTGTTGATATTAGCATGTGCAGAAAACTAAACTCTATGTTGCTACTGGAGAAATATTTTATTTATAATTTTGGCCAAAAAAAAAAATAATGCTATAAAAACTGTAAAATTACTCGCGCTCCCTTCTGCCGCACCATAAGAATTAATACCAAGAAGATGAAAAAAAAATCATTTTTAGGTTTATAAAAACTCCATGGTGTGAGCCTGAAAACTAGCTATACCAACCGAGCCGCCGCCCCCGCTAGCGATGATAGTGCCAACATTTGCGGATAGAGGGTGTCATGTGGTCAGTACCGTGAGACCTCCCGCCGTTAACTTCAGTTTTCTAGACTGGAGCCGCGCTACTTCTTTATTCAAATAGCTCCTCAATTGTACTCACCGAGGCCGAGTTGACCCCGTTCCAGACCCAATGTTTGACGGAAACATCTGGAAGCTACGGGGTAGAACCCGGGTCCTCTGAATCTGTAACTAAGAACTCTGGCCACTATACCACAGAGGTGGTCATGCGGATTGTATACATTCAGTGAATTAGCACATTATCTGACAAATTTAACACAAATATATATTCATTAAATTTAAATTATAACACCTGGAGATGGTAATTGAACCCAAGATCTTTAGTTTAGTACTCCAATGCCTTAACCACTGAGATATCGAGGAATCGTCCAGTTTACAGGGTCATTTTTTCACTCATATTTTTTAGAAAAAAATCCTTTGGCGTCTTTTATTACTTTTAAAAACATTAATCTCGGAAACATATTTAAAACAAATAGTACTTCTCTTTAGTTTTTTTAAATTCTAAATATACTTTTTTTTTTACTCTTTTTGTGTGTTGGTTTCTTTGGTTGTTTCAGCTGACGGGATGCCTGTACGACCACATCCGATGGGGCGAAGCTTTCGTGGTGGTTTACAGCGTGTGTGACCGGAACAGTTTCAACGACGCCCACGAGCTGTTGGACAAGCTCGGCAAGCTGAAGCTACCCTCGTACTTCACCACCCTCCTTCTGGGGAACAAAAGAGATCTTGACCACTCAAGGTTAGGGCATCACTGACACGTGACCTTCCCTAGCACCGTCAGGGAAAAACAAACGTTTGATGTTTCGCTAAGAACTGAAACCTGATTTCGTGTTTTGTTGGGGTGTTTTACTGCTCTATTTATTTATTTATTCAGCACCACGTCTTACTACCAGTTCGGGTTATACGCTTAAGTACTAATTATGCTAATGGGTTAGGAATTGAGAAGGTTGAATTTAGAGGTAGTGAACCCGCATTTGCGTGGGAGGAAGGGTGAAAACCCATTTAGGTAAAACCACCCCCAGGTTCACCCGACCGAGATTCGAACCTCAATCTCCCCGTCTTTGGCAGTTTAGCTCGAAACAAATCTAGCGCGTTAGCTAACTACGCCACCGAGGCGGGTTTTATAGCTCTAGATGAGACATTTTGACCTCATCGTGGTTGTAAAAATAGATTGGACCATTGGCTTGATGGGCCTTGGATTTTTTTTTCCAAACACTGCGTCATACTATACGTTCGGTTTATACGCTTATGTACTAATTACGTTAATGGTTTTAGGGATTAGGTAGGTTATATTTAGAGGATGGTTAGATCTACCCCCATTTGCGTGGAGGAAAAGCGAAAAACCATTTTTGGAAAAACCAACCTCAGTACCACCCGACCGAAATTCTAACCTCTATCTCCCCGTCATCGACAATCTAGTCTATTGCGAGAGTAGATCCTTAAGCCTTGTGGCCACCAAAACGGGTCCGATGAAAATTAAAAGTGACACAAATATAATTTGGTTGTGTTTACTTTAGAATAAATATTGCTTCTCTACGTTTAATGCACGACCACATTTATGGTTTAGTGTTCCCGGTATCGATCCCGGGCGCTTCCAGAATTTGTATGTCTTGGAACGGGGTCAAATACAATCTCGTCAGGACAATTGAATAGCTAGTTGAATAAATAAGTAGCAGTATTGGCCTAGAAAACTGAGATTATTGGCTGGAGGGCTTGATGTGCAAACTACATGACAGCCATATATTAGCAAACGTTGATGTTATCATCGCTTATGGCGGTGGGTGCTTGGTTGGTATAGCTCTCTTGTGGGCTCGCGCCATGGAGTTTTTATGTAGACAGCACGAGCTGTCCCCCCCCCTCTTCCTACCTTTGTTGAGATCCATCCCGTCACGGGGATCTGCTCAGCCCCGGTAGAGTGCAGCACTCCCAAAAAAAAACCTCTCCCTTGCTACAACTCGGTGATAACCAACAGAAGTCAATGTTTACCAATCAAGAGGCAGGAAAAAAGAGCGAACAAGTCTCCCTTGTTTGCTGTGCGTGGCGGTTAGTTGCCAGAATCTCCCTCGAGGCAGACAAGTCACCCTTCCCACGTGTCATCGCTAGTTGCACGTGTGGAAAGCACGTGGGACTCGTGGAATGAATGCTTAACTACCTCGTCTTTTTGAGAGAGAAGACGGGTAAAACACGGAGCGACATGAGTCCGCGCTGAACTTCCGCAACTTTCGCACGGTATCGTATAGTTTGAGATATGACCGAGCGATGGCAGCAGTAGTACATTTTATAGTTATTAAAATAATATGGAAACGACCGTTTTAGGTGGTCGCATAGCCTAAGGTATATTAAGCCTATTAATCAAGCTATGAAGATATGACAAACATTTGATATAATAATAAAAATCAATTAGTTAAATTGTATCTTTGGCTTGAAGGGAAGGCGTAGCCGGCTAACCTGTGTTTTGAGAAAAAAATTAAATGTCTTTAGTATTTTTTTTAATGTATGAATATCACCATAGTTAAAAACACAATTTAATCATCTCAGGGAACAGCCCACAGTAATTAAAGTTAATTATCTATCTTATGTTGAAGTATTAGTTTTAAACTATCCGAAAGTATTTAGTTTTATGTTCTTGAATCAAACAAGGCTTTTAAATTAAATACTATAAGAAACATCACATGTCATAACGTCCTCACCTAAAATGATCAGAACCCATGTGTCATTCCTTGTAGTTTTTACATGATAAGCAGAGTTGTTACAATACTATGGGCCAGTTTCATAGTCAGATTTAGTACGCCCCAAGTGCGGTACTATACTAAATACAAGACGTCACCTACCTGAAATTGAATGGAATGGGCCAGTTTCATATGCGAAACTGGCCCATTCCATTTTGGCACTTTAGGCTCACTAAGTCTGACTATGAAACTGGCCCTATATCTGTGGTAAGTTCTCTGCCTATTGGTCTCCACTTGACCAATCATGCGTCGGCTCCAATCAACATATCTCACATGAGAATATCTATATTTGTTGTTACCTGGCCAGAGAGTGTTCTACTTATTAATGAAAACCAATTACAAGTAAATCTTAAAATAACGGCTAGCACTCTTCGGTGGGTGCATGGTTTAAGGCGTCACTTTCGCAATAACTTGGCTACTGATGACTGAGAGACTAGGGTTTGATCCCAGTCGAGTGTACTAAGGGTGGTTTTCCCATAAAAAAATTTCCACTCTCCCTATACGCAAATGCGGGTACACTCCTTGTAAAGAAAACCGTCCTCGTACCTAAAACCACCTGCGTAATTAGCACCTAAGCGTATAACCCGAACGAGTAGTAAGACGTGGTGTTAAAAAAAAAAGCTTTATTACAATTATATGTGGTTTTGGGTTGAGCAAATGCCCCGCCTAGCCCCCCCCCCCCTCTTTTTCTTGGATGCACCACTGCAATAAATAAATGACTCATCATTATTATTATTATCATCACCCCATCTTATTACCCATTCAGTTTGTAAGCATATTTACTAATTACTTAAAGTTGAATTTAAAGGGAGTGTACCCACATTTACGTGGAGAGAGAGAGAAGCTACTTAGAGAAAACCACCCTCAATACACCTGACCGGTATTTGAACCCCGATCTTCCCTTCATCGGAAGTCTAGTCTATCGCTAGAGTAACGCCTTAGAACAAGCTGTTATTGAATCGGGTCCCTCCACTGAGTTCTCGGCCCACCTCGTTTGTAACCACCGTGAAATCACTTATAAAGTAACCAAATAACCCTCCCTCCCCCCGCTTTATATTGGGACGTTGATAACCACACGCTCCATAAATCATCTCGAGAAGCGGTTGTCCTCTGAAGCAGTCGGTAGGCCTTTCATTCTTGAACGGGAGGTCAAGTGTTGGGATCACCTCGACACCATAAAACTAACTAATTTCTGTATCGTAAACCATTTAACTTACAAGAGTTTGGGACTCCGGGATTTTTAATGCGTCTAGAAATAATTGGTTCTTATGCTTTTACGGTCAGTCTATAAATTAAATGTTTCGACACCTTAACTCGGTTAATTTCACTTTTTAACCCGCTTCGGTGGCCGCACGGTCTAACGCGTTTCTCTCACAGTAGACTGAACCGCCAACTAACTGTGACTTTATTTGACATATTGGCATATGGGGTAATAAAGATCGGTTGGTTTCGAAATGAGTATAGACTCGAAAACATTTACAATGAATAGGCTTCGAACTATCCAAATATTTCCTTCCAAGATTCGAATTAAATGTTATTTTTAACCATTGATTTGAATCAAAATTTCATGGGGAGTCATGGTGGATTCGAATTATTTAATTTTTAGAAACAACCAATGTCGAATTAGCCCAATACTAATGCAAAAAAGTATTTATTTGTATGTATACAGTTAAAACGCTGTTAGAAGTCATGTTTAGGACACTAAAAATTATAGTTTCAATATTGACAGTTACTAATTTGGGCTTAGAAAGAACGCGTTGGGAACTTTATTTTTACATTTTTTGTAGCATTTTCTGCAATTAAAAACAATGTATTGATTAATTATATATGTTAAATTTAACTTTCTTCATATAGTAATCTAAAAAGTTTTTTAATATTTGGTTATGTTCATGGTGGTCTTTGAACATAAACTTTTTAAATGAAGGGAAAAAACCCATAAAACATATGATGGATATGTTATTATTAGCACCGTGTCTTACTACCCGTTCAGGCTATACGCACTTAAGCTAATGTAAAATGGTAGGGTGACTGTGAGATGAAATGGAGGACCTACAGTTTAACTTGGGATCCGAACCACGGTGGAGACCTGGCATTCCACACATTCATAATTTGTGATTAATACACGTATGATGTATATGAAAGAATTGGTGAAATTACTGTGCGTAGAAAATTAAACTAAACGTTTCTACTGAATAATGTTTCTATTTATATTGTCCAAAAAAGTTTTTTTTAGTAAAAAAGATAACTAAATTTTTTTTATCTTAATTCATGTTCTATTACATACCACCTTTATTATGATTCCTGGGTAGCCTTATACTAAAAATAACATCGTATACAGTATTTGGTATCATCCTGTATAAAAATCAATAAACCGGTATGTGCTCTGGGTGAAGCGTCAATGCTCCGCACTTCACCGGTTTACCGAGAATGTCAAGACGTCCTCGATAGCTTCAGACTTCTTGTAACACCAGCAGTCAAGGCCAAAGCACTTCATACAGATTTTCAAGACGAACTATTTCCATTTCACATCATGAGAAGAGAGATCATAATATCGAAATGTCGCTCAAAGATAATTTTTTTAGTACCGTGTCTTATGTACTAGTTAAGCTAATGATTCATAAGATGTGAAAGGTTATATTTATAAGAAGTGTATCTGCTTTTACATGGAGGGAGAGTAAAAAATCACTTTGGAAAAATAAACCTCAGTACACCCTGCTGAGATTCGAGCCTCAATCTCCCCGTCGTCGTCAGGCTAGTCTATTATGAGAGAAGCGTCTTAGACCATGTAGCCACCGAATCGGATTCTCAAAGAATTAATTACTTTGAGTAATGTTACTGGAAAGAGTTTTATCCGACGGTTATAAACGCTACTAGATCTACTTTAACGTATTCACTAAAATATTTATAACTTATTTTAAGTTGAAAAACTAGTTTTATTTTTACATTTTTTGTGACCTGCCTCGGTGGCGTAGTTAGCTAGCTCGCTAGTTTTGTATTGAGCTTAACTGCCGAAGACAGGGAGATCGAGGCTCCAATCTCGGTCGGGTGAACTGGCGTGGAAAAAGAGTGGAAAACCGTTTAGGGAAAAATCACTCAAGTTCGGGTTCACGTTCTCTTAACTCAACCTTCCCAATTCTTAACCCGTTAGCGTAATTAGTACTTTAAAATTATAACCCGAACGCTTAGTAAAACGTGGTGCTAAACGAATAAAAAATAAATAAAATAATAAACATATTTTGTGCTAGAGCTGAAAGTCTGCGTGGCGATTTCTCGCTTACCGAAGCGGCCCTCCTTTACTGGTTTACCAAACTTACCACGACCAAAACATTTTTTTTAAATGTTTCAATACATATTTTATGATAAATCAAGTTCAGTGGTACATCACTGATCCTCTGAAATTCTTTGCATATCCTTGGTGGTACCCTGGTGGTACCCCTGGTGGTATACATTTTGGGAAACATTACCAAGGGAAGAGCGCCCGCTACCTTTCTTGGTAAAATTAGGGTAGATAAATTGGGTGCTATCACCACCTTCTAGCATCGCCAAAGAGCTTATTCTCCCAACCCTTCCCCCCCTCCCTCACACACGAGTCAGTTTCTCGTATTGTTTATAAATACTGTAGATTATGTAAACAAAAAGTACAAACTGATTTTGTTAGGATTTTATTAAAAATATAAACGCATTTTTTCTTAACTATTGACGATATTTATCAAAAGTGACAACTTTAGATCACATAGCTTAATGTATGAATAGTAGAAAATAGATCCAGGAACTAAATTTTCAAGTTTTCTGATAAGGTTATTTATATTTTTTACTATGTTAATATTAATTATAAAAATAAACATTAGTGTTATTTTATAGGTATTTATTTTCATTCATTTATTTTTATTTAAGATATTTAACATGTACTTTCTGAACCGATTGATTATATTTGCACACGAAATATAAACTAAATTTATTTTGGAACAGACACAAAATACAGCCCCCGGCCATTAATTCTTCATTGAGAAAGGGTAAAACTCACATTTAATCAATGATACATTTTTCGTCCATACCAGGAATCGAACCCGTGATCCTTAACTCGAGACATGTTACCAACTGAGTTAAGATTACGGAATATATATATTGATAATATAACAAGTGTAATCTGGAAGATCCTATAACTTGACGTATTAATACTTGAAATATATCTAGTAAGTTTTCTAACTGTCAAATAAGATCCTTCGTATGAAAATAGGACTGTAGCTCTGTTGTTGAGTAAATAGATGTCTCAGTAGTTAGTACACTATGGAATTCCACTATCCACGTGGGAACCACGCAATACTGTGTACATAACGCATAGGTGCGCACTAGTGCGTAGGCGGAACGCTTAAATATGCACGTGTGCGTGCCCCGAAGTTTGTTTTCCCGCCCCTCCTCTGACCCAGCCCGAGTTTCATTCACAACCACAAATCTTTAGTCTTTATGTAAACAGATTCTCTGTGAAAGAACTGAAAGGAGGAAAATAATATTACAGAGGCTGTGTTTTGGTTCAGTAAGTTAAACAACGTTATGTAATGGTTGGGAAGGTTTTCTTCCTAGCATTGAGTATAGTGTGTACAAACTCACGTGGCAAACAAGCTTTAGTACTAAAATTAATGTACGTAATGGTTGGGTAGGTTTATTTCCATCTACTGTGTATAGTGAGTACAAACTCGCATGGCAAACAAGTTTCAGTACTAAAATTAATGTACGTAATGGTTGGGTAGGTTTATTTCCATCTACTGTGTATAGTGAGTACAAACTCGCATGGCAAACAAGACTTCAGTGCTAAAATTAATGTACGTAATGGTTGGGCAGGTTTATATCCATCTACTGTGTATAGTGTGTACAAACTCTTATGGCAAACAAGTTTCAGTACTAAAACTAATGTACGTGTTTCTTTCCATCGACTGTGTGTAGTGTATACAAACTCTCATGGCAAACAAGCTTCAGTACTAAAACTAATGTACGTAATGTTTGGGCAGGTTTCTTTACATCCATTGTGTATAGTGTATACAGACTCACATGGCAAACAAGATTCAGTGTTAAACAACGTAATGTGATGGATGGACAGGTTTATTTCGAACAATTGTGTACAGTGTGTACAAACTAGTATGGAACATAAGCTTCAGTATTAATGGATGGCCAGGTTTCTTCCATCCACTTTGAATAGCGAGTACAAACTTGTATGGCACAAAGTTTCAGTATTTAACTATGTTACCTAATGAATGGGCAGGTTTATTTCCATCCTTGTGTAAAAAAAAGTGTATACAAATTTGTTTCAGGAGGCCATGAAACGTCAACCTTCACCATAATCTTGAGTTCGATATTTTAAACGGCTATAATACATCTCTTTCCGAGGGGTCGAAATAAAGTAAAACCGTTTGTTTACCAAAATAAATATAATATTGCTTCATTAGATATGATTAGTTTATTTTTCTACAAATAATAATAATAATAATATCGTCTTTATTTGGGCGAAGTTAATGCAATTTCCAAAAAAATTATTAAATATTAATCATGAGTAGCTCGCGATATTATCATGAAAGTTTTAAATGAAGATAAAGGTCCTGGTAAAATCACGCGATGTCTACGTGATAGTTTTTTTAAAATTAAAAATACTAAATGTAAATTTAAAAAAGAAACAAATGTATCTGCGTCAGCAATTTGTAATTAATCTTGGTCTAAAGAGGTTTTGTTATTAAAACCTAAGGGAAAAAAAACCACCTTAATTCTCGCTCCCCTCCTTTTATATTTTAGTACTATAAAAATATTAGTAATAAACATAATGGCAAACATATTAACAAAGGTATCAGTCTCGTCTTGTTTGAACTTTCGGTGATGAATAAGTCTGAACATGAATTGCAGCCGGGTGTGCTGAAATAGTTGTTCATAAATAGTATTCAGCTCTCTCTTTGCCATGCAAGAATTAACACTTTATAACGTTACAAGTACGATTTTACTTATAAATAAGATAATTCTTGCCCTCCCAGCCCATAGTGCCATGCGAGAATGTACTCTATATAGGCCTAAAGTTACAAGCACGATTGTACTTCTACAGACGATAATTATTCTTGTTCTTACCCCCATAGTGCCATCTAAGAATGTACTCTCTATAATGTTACAAGTATGATTGTACTTGTAGGGACGAAGGGCCTTCCTTGTTCCCTGTCCAAGAAGAAATATCGAAGTATACCTTGCTGGTTAAGAAGCCGTGTTTAATCACAGGGGGGATTCCCAACTTTCCATTGATTAGCATCAGTGTTTTCTGAAAGAAATACAGGTCCCTGCTGGGGTCTGTAACTTTCAAGGCTCGATCAATCAATTGGTATGTTGTGACAATGGGGGTACATCGCCTTATCTCTGAATCAGGTCACTTTCTAATTGCATCCATTTAATGTCATTTAACGGAAAATATCTTAGATTTACATCATACAAATTTGTCACACAAACTGTCCATTGAAAATTATCTAGTTGCTTTGAAAATGTTTGACAGAATTTAAGTAGTAGTTTTAAACAAAGCCGAAATACAAGAACTGTACTAAAAAAACTGAAACCCAGAGGATGGTTAGTTTAAATTTAGAAGGATTTATTTTACATCTTTACGACGACGACACTTAAATTACGTAAGACTTTTCGGGAGGTGGTAGTCGGGTTAAGTATTTTCTGACGTTTTCTTACGAAGGGGGAGACGGATGAGGGATAATAGTCCATCTTACGTAAGATTTTTAATCAATGTTTGTGGCGAGACAAAATATAAACTTTTTTTTTGTAAGAAAATAAATATATTATAAAATTTAACTTATATTTAATTTACTTCTGATGTGTTACACCTTATTTTACTGCAATCAAAGTATTTTACAATTCCATATTAATCGCTTTGTTTACCAATCCTTATGTATAGAAATAATTAAACCATTAAAATAATCTAATTCACCATGAAAAAAAGCCTTAACATAATTTAAGGTTGGCCTATCATCACATTATTATTATTATTATTATTATTATTATTATTATTATTAGCACCGCGTCTTACTACCCGTTCAGGTTATACGCACTTACGCTAATGTGTAGGGTGATTTTGAGATTAAATGGAGGACCTGCAGTTTAACGTGGGATCCGAACCACGGTGGAGGCCTGGCACTCAACACATTCACAAGTTGTGATTAATACACGTCTTGTCAGAGATGAAGGAAGGGTTTGGCAATCAGATAAATTTGTGCCGGGACCGAGGATTGAACCCCGGACCCTCAGCACAGAGGTCTGACACCTTACCCTTAGACCGCCAGGTCACTTCTTTCATCACAAATTTTCCTCTAAATAACGAATATTTTTACATTATCATATAGAGAAAGTATTATATTTGGGAACATTTTATACCTGGGGGTTATTAGGGATCTTGACTTCTTTTTAAATTCTGTTTGTTTCTCTGTAATGTCTGTCTGTATCTGAGCCTACGGCCACAATGGTTTAATGGTTTGTTTTAAAATTTATATTTAAAGGTTAAATAGTCAGACATGGAGGATAAATCCTGGTTTTACCTCTAGCTCTAAAATTAAGTGTAGCTAACAAAAAAATTCTGAAAATTCTAACTTTTTCTAAAATGTGTCTAACAATTTGACTCGAAATGAATAATTGGGTAATATTTTACATAAAAAATAAAGGTGTTGTAATTTCTCTAAAAATATGCATATAATGATAGTGTAGGCCTACTGGTAGCTTATTTTTGAAAATTTGATGTTTTTCAAAATGGTTCTTTACGATTAGGTTGTGTTTTACACAATATATCGCGTTGTTTTCATACATTCTAATTGAATGTGTTTAAAACTATAATAGACAGTGAGAAAGCACGAGAGCATATACATTGTACTATTTTGTTTAAGCATTTATTTGTATATTTGTGAATATATGTTGTCAATATTAATACGTGTGCCCACGGCCCATTAGTTACCACTTACTTACTCTACGGCATTAGGAACTTGTAAGTTCACGGTCACACTTGCAAATATATGCCACCTATCCCTATCTTGAGCTAATTCTATCAAATCTACCACACTACACCCTGTCCCTATCTTGAGCTAATTATATCCAGTCCACTTCATTACACCCTGTCCCTATCTTGAGCTAGTTCTATCCAATCCACCTCATTGCACCCTGTCCCTATCTTGAGCTAATTCTATCCAATCCACCTTATTACACCCTGTCCCTATCTTGAGCTAGTTCTATCCAATCCACCTCATTGCACCCTGTCCCTATCTTGAGCTAATTCTATCCAGTCCACTTCATTACACCCTGTCCCTATCTTGAGCTAATTCTATCCAGTCCACTTCATTGCACCCTGTCCCTATCTTGAGCTAATTCTATCCAATCCACCTTATTACACCCTGTCCCTATCTTGAGCTAATTCTATCAAATCCACCACATTACACCCTGTCCCTATCTTGAGCTAATTCTATCCAATTCACCTCATTGCACCCTGTCCCTGAGAGTATATATCATGATTTAGGCTCTCCTGAGTAAATAAAACATATATTTGTTTACTCTCAGCTATAAATACATTTCACTACTGATATAAATCAACGTTTATTGACTGCCTCAAGAGCCATTAGAATCTACAATAAATATTTGTGGAAAGGGGCTGTCTATTAATTACCAAAGGCTTTTTTTCGTGATTTTAGACCCTCCCCACGTAAGAGATAAGATTTTATCTAACCTCACCCCTCCCCTTATCTTTCTTAAGAGTTTTCTAACAATTTGGTAAATTTGATTATTTTAATCGTTTACTTTTATAAATAAGAATAGATAATAAAGCAAGTGATATCAAAATCTTATAAAGCTTTAAATGCAGTACGTAAAAGAAATATAAGTGAAATTATATAATTAATATATTTATTTCTGACAAAAAAATGTTTTTGTCTTACCATAAACAATTATAAAAAAATCTTACGTAAGCTGGATTCTGCACCCCTCCACTATCCCCCGGTAAGAAAATACTGAACCCGCTACCCCCAAAACCCTCACGTAATTTAAGGACGGCCCCAAACAGGCAAGCTTTTTCTTGATCGTACTGTACAAGTAGAAGTAAGGAAATAAGAAAACAAACCACGGCTCTGCCCGGGAATCATCACTCATCCCTGTTGACCTGAAACTCTCATATTTATGTCCAGAGGACGTGTCGTGGGGAGAGAAAAAAATGTAACATTCTCATATAATTAAAATAATTCCATACTTTTCTTTTCCTGTTGGTTCACTCACTCGGTTGGATCTGGACTTGCACCCGGAGATAGATTCAACCGTCCGGAGATCTTGGTACAAGAGGTGTGTCTGGTGTACCAGTACTAACACAATTGTTAGTTAGGTTTTTAAACGTGGAACGTTCTTCGTTCTATGTCAAGGCTCGTCTACAAGCGCAAGTTATGTCATGGTATCCATCTTGGTTACTTCCTCGATAATGTGGACTAGTATTAATAATAATCCAAACGTAAATAAATTAAAACATGTTTCGAAAAGATAGTGTAAGCTTATTTTAGACCTAATAATGTTTTTTTGATATAGTTTTAAAGAAATTATAAACTAACCAAATAGCATTGGTGGATCATGACTTAGAAGTGGAAATGGAAGTCACTCATGGTTCGGTATTATGGAAGTCAGTCGTCAATAGCTTAGTCATTTTTTTTTGTCGTGAGATAGGTGTAAACGGTTAAGTAATGGTTCGTGTTTATTTGTGAGATGTTGAGGTTCATGGTGTTGTGAGATAGGATGCGCTAAAGGTTCAGTCGTATTTCCTAGCGTTTTACGATGGGAGTAGATAATGATACATTGGTTGTTCTTGGGTTGTTGTTTTTTGTTTGGAAGGTTGACGTTTGAATCCATGTCAGGTGTGCTGAGTGGGTTCATCAACCAAATAATTTACCCCTATCCCTTCACGCTAATAAATATGTGTTTACAATTAAAATCCTCCTTTCTCATCCCTGTCCTATTAGTGTAAAATACGCGAATGGTAGGACTTTATTAAATAAATATATATATATAATGGCTAAATATTTAATAAGATATTGATTGCTGTGTTCCAGGGAGATCTGCGTGGACGCCGGTCAGGAATTGTCTCTACAGTACGGCTGTCAGTTCTACGAGGTCAGCGCCGCCGAAAACTTTGCGGGCGTCTCCCTGGCATTCCAATCCCTTTTGCGTGAGGCCCGCTCGGTGCAACTCCTCCGGGCGTTACCTATCCGGCGCAAGCTTGGCGTCAACAGCGTCTCCAAGGTGCTTGGTAACATATTCGGCAAGAACAGTAACAAGAATGGTGATCGCAAGAAGAGGCCTTCTCTCAGCATCTAGCATTGTCAGGGTCGTGTTGAACTCTTAATATTACTACCTTAAGAACAACAACAAGGAACGTGACCGTAAGAAGATGACGTAAATTTAGTTTTGTCTGAGTTATGATGAAATGTTAGTTACAAGTTCTACGGTAGGAGAGTTGTGATGAATTGTTAATCGCAAGGTCTACGGTACATTTAGCTTGGTCCGAATTGTGATGAATTGTTTATCGCAAGTTCTACGGTACATTTAGCTTGGTCCGAGTTGTGATGAATTGTTAATTACAAGTTCTACGGTACATTTAGCTTGGTCCGAATTGTGATGAATTGTTTATCGCAAGTTCTACGGTACATTTAGCTTGGTCCGAGTTGTGATGAATTGTTAATCACAAGGTCTACAGTACATTCAGCTTGGTCCGAGTTGTGATGAATTGTTAATAACAAGGTCTACAGTACATTCAGCTTGGTCCGAGTTGTGATGAATTGTTAATAACAAGGTCTACAGTACATTCAGCTTGGTCCAAGTTGTGATGAATTGTTAATTACTAGGGAAAACCTAGCAACACGGAAGGTGATTGTAAGAAGAAGTAATTCACCTGTATCTAGCGAGTTATGTTTGCAATGAACTGTTAATAACTACCGGAAGTTATGTAAAGTGCTAAGGGTCTGGGAATTTTCTGCAGTTGATTAAGCCCAGTAGTAAAATGTGACCTTTTTTTATAATAAAATAATTCTACCAGATACCTACTTAGTAAAACATCTCTTTCCACAAATTTTTACTGTGGTTACATTCTACCTTGATCTCAGGCGTCCCATTTGACGTTGTGAAATGTCACGCAGGAGCAGTTCAGATTTCAGAACAAGTTTTTTATACTCACTCTAATTTGGAGGAGCATTTGACCTTATGTGTTCTATTTTTAAATTGATAGTATTAGACCAAAGTGCATTAACCTTATAAGTTTTGACTATCACATTCCAAAAAATATATTTCCTCTTATTTAATATATTACTAGTGGTCACACATGACACCAGCACGCTTCGACACTGATAAACCATTGTTTGCAAGATGGCTTCCTGTCCAAACAATACAATTATTTTAATACAGAAATAATTTTTTAATAAACCATCTCTTTTTTCGAAGACTGTATCCCATTTTTCGACGAATTATTACTTAACCAATGTACCGGTAAATAGACAGTTGATATTTTTTTCTCGCGGTTTTTTTGCTTGCATTCGCAAATTTATTTATAAATGAATTCATTTTTTCAGTAATAACCTATTCTTGAAGTACCATAGTGGCCTTTTTTATTTATCAATATGCGCATAAAGCCATGAGTTAATTTTTTGTGTTGATAAAAAACTGATATTTTTATTAATTTTATGATAAAAAGCAATAATATTGCTCATCGTTAGAAAGTTGTTGCTAATGAACATGACTATATGTGTCGAACAAATGCCCGATCTATATCCGTTGGTATTCCTGTAAGAAAATACAAGTTAGTGTGATGTATGACTGGTTATGAATATGTTATTATGAAAATGATTTAAGAATGTTAAGTGCCTTGAAAATAAACACCAATAAAACATGTTAAGTGGTGGGATAAGTAGAGAAGAATTGTTGCTATCACAGAAACTGTGTCAGTAAAAATGACAAAGGGAGAAAATATACATGTACAGATATCTTCATCAACAATTATTGTAAATTATATTACAACCCCCGTTTATTAGTATTTAATGATGGATTTATTACTATTAAATATAGTATGTTTTATTTAAAATAAATTGTATTTGGGATAATAATTTATAATAGGTACCTTTGTATACATACAAATTATTGTAATAACTACAACGATGACTGAATAGTTTTCAAGTGTTTTTCAGTGATTTGTAAGATATGTGCCTGATTTTTATAAAACTTATTTAAAAAATATCGAATAGTAAATAAACAAGTTTGCATGCTGCATATTTCTATTTCAAATTGGCTAGTAATTAAAAATAGATATGAAATTAATTGGAAGGCACATTATGGCTCTTCATATTTTTATAATTGGAAGGAAGTACACGTCTTATTTCTAGACCACCTTCCATTACTAAAACTATGTACCTCAAAACTGAAAAGTGCATTCATTAGTACATACCTAATTATGTGTTGGACAAGAAAATGTACATATAGCTCAAAAAACAACCACTCCATACTTCCATACTAACTAAATTTCTCTATACTTCCTTATCCTTGCATACTAACTTCGCTTCAAAAACATCCTCACACCGAGTCATACATAGCTCTTTTATTCTTAAAACTCTTAATGTTTCGTCTGTCATATTTAGTCTCGTCTAACACGTCCTACCCCTTACTTTTGATCCACACACTTTACCTTCATATATATGCTTCGTCACTCGAGCCACACTCATCCACTCAACATGCCCAAACCAACCTAATACGCTCTTTCACATTGATGTATTGTATCTATCCCCTTTCAAACCGCACTCCTTCAGCATCCATTCATTTCTGACTCTGTTCATACAAGTGAAAAGCTATTTTCCTTAAAGAATCCAAGCATAGGTAAAATGTGGCATATACATGTCAGTACTTATACATATATCTGCCAAATCTATAAATAAGCTCTCATTAAATACAAATGTACGTTCTCAAACAAACTATGATAGCATAAGATTTTAGACTAGCCACTCAAAATGTATACTAAGCTGTGAATTGTATTTAAAATATGGAATTAGTAATTTATTTACTAAATTCACTATCTTATTAATTATTTGGTAACACATTGATGTAACAGAAAATTTAATTTACTTAGAGACCTCGTCAGAGCCTGTTAATTTGATCAATACAGTCAAAGAAAGGTTTCTTTTTACAATTAAATAATAGTGCAACTGATGGTACTATTTAATAATTCGAAAATAGAAAGAAAAATTATCAAAGCAATTTTGAAATTGTCTAACACTACAACTTCATTCTAACAAACAACATTCCAACATGTTGATTAATGTGTCAAAGGGTTTAAATCATATTTGTAATAATTAAGCCTACAAAAATATATTCATTTGCCATTTTTTGTATAAAATTGTAATTGTCATTGTGATTTCAATCCCTGTTAAAAATATCCTGGTGCTTCCCATTTATTCCACTTATAAAAACTTTTTTTTATGAAGTTTACTCAAAGGTACTCACAGTTTAAGTGAAAATGTTTAACGTTATTTCTAGATAATTAAAAAATATATTAGTTTATTTATTTGTTTAGTAAAGAATCAGATAAATAAAGCTTGTATAGACCTAAGTTGCTTTCAAGTTTTCAATATAAAAGCTTTTACATATTTGTTTTCATTTGTATGTTTTAAATTAATTGAATTGATCTATATTTTACGTTAATTTATTACATTATAAAAATTTATTTTGATTGAAATATCAGTTCAATATAGCTTTTATGTACAATGGCACATTAATACTTTTACAGATACACAAATCTACCTATTCAAAATGCTTTGTAAAATAATTGTAAAAATTAGCCTTAAACTGCCCTGAAGCCTTGTATTTTTCGCCAGTATCTAAGTACTTATATTATACTTGTAGCCGTTTACATGTAGCAGCACATTTTTAGTTTCTCAAAAATATATCATAATAATTGTAACAAAATGTAGAATTGTGTATTTTTATTTTGTTTATTGGTTGATATTGTGTTTGTACTTAATAGGAATTGTTTTTAAAGTGCCAAACAAATATTAAGACCGATAATAAATTATTATCATCAATGAGTTTGAAAGGCTGACTGCATTATAATAGCAGACTAGAAACTATTTACAATATTTTAGACTAAATAGGACTGTTTATTTAGTATGAATATGGAGACATATAATAGGTATTTTGTGTTTCAAAAAATATGTTAGCAAGTACACATACGTGAAAAACGGTTAATATTGTCTACGTATCACTTTCCCAAATAACCTAATTACCACGGTTGCTTAGGCATATTTTATATTCCAGCATGGAAGAATTCAGGGTCAAGTACCCTACGTTAATCCCGAAAGTTGGCAGGCTTAATTGTCTAGTTCCACTTTTTTTTAGCACCACGCTTTACTACCCGTTCGAGTTATACACTTATGTACTAATTACGCTAAAGATTTGAGTGAATAAGGAGGTAATATTTATAGGAGGTATATTCATATTTGCGTGGAAAGCCATTTTGGAAAAATCACCTTTAATACAACCGATTGAGATTCAAACCTCGATCTCCCCGTCGTTGGCAGTCTAGTCTACTGCGAGAGTAGCGTGTTAGTCTGCGTGGCCACTGAGGTGAATGTTTAGTTCCAATATGGTGTAGCTAATAAGATATGGCCACATTGCGATCATAAAAGGAAAGACTTCTTCCTACCTTTAAGTGTAAGTGTTGTTTACCTCTATTCAGGAAACGACAACCACTTAAACGTCAGCAAAAGCATGTGTGGTCGGCATGTGTGGTCGGCCTGGTGTTAATGTACTGTAGCCTATCAAACGTGAGACAGTAATTAGAATTAATGGTGTCTTCTCAGTTAGTAAAATCATGCAGAAACACACCAATAGGATGTTAAGGTCTTGGGTAATGCCAATGAGTATTTATGCCTCTAGCCTCTGAGGCATCAACATCACAAACAGTATTATCTGTGGTGGACATGCTTAGACAGCCGCGTCTATGCTCAACTTGAACGTCTGTCCTGACATTTGTGAAGGTATTACACCAAAAACCTAAAAGTGTTTCTACGTATTGACATTCTATCCGTACAAATCCACCAACTAGAGATTAATTTACGATGATGCAGTATCCTTAGCATTCATAAATTGGATTGCACTGCACAACTTTACTTTTTTTTAAAATCATGTTTCCAGTAGTCAGTAACATCTTATGACTGATGGCACGTAGGGCCTATAGCTCAATTTGGTCATCTTGTATGAAAAAAATTGGTATCTTTGCCAAGAAAGATATATCTTCCAAATAAATTTTTCACGTGAGAAGTCTTGTCACCTTATTTTTTGAAACACCCTCGTATTATAAGGTACATTTTATATTCATTTTCCTCCAACTGGCTAGAATAGCCCTGATCTCCTAGCTATTTGTATATATAATAATTCCTGCCATATTTGTTTAAAAAAATAGGTTAAAATAATATGGTTGTCAGTTTTATCATAGAAGTAGCTTCAAATTATTATAAATTGAAAAATTAAAGACGTATCTTTTAGATATAAATGTGTTTCTTGCTCTCTCTCTTTTTTTTTTCATAAATTTTCTGTAAATATATACTTATGTAATTTATTAGATTTATAAAAAATGTATGTTCTCACTTTGGAGGGTATGAAAACGCTGTAAATAAAAAAATAATGTTTAAATACTTAAGACTTTTCATTCCCAAATCCTTTTATGTATATTTTTCCATCCATGACTGTTTACAGCCTGTGGTCTGAGTCAGTTTTTTATTCAAGCCATATATTTCCCACAACCAGCTTTCTAGGCCTGTCATAGCTTCATATGCGTTATAATCTAACTTAAGACTAGGACAGGCACAAAATCCAGTCCCCAGACGTTAATTTATCACTGTGAAAAGGTAAACCTACATTTCACCAATGATACATTTTTCGGCAATGCTGGAAATCGAACACGGGACCCTTAGCTCAGTAGACAGACATGCTACCAGCTGAGCTGATGTGTTGGATTGCTTTTAATTATATCATCATCATCATCATCCTCTTTCGACGTTTTCGCCTCTGCAGGTCATCTGGCACATCCTCTTCCATTTTAGTCGATCTCTTCAAACTTCTCCCTCAGCCAGACGTCTCCAGTCCACTCCTTTTAGCTTCCACGTTCTTCTGCGCTCGGTCCCTCCATCTTGTCCGTGGTCTTCCAGTAGGTCTTCTACCCTTCTCTTTGTTCTGTAAGGCTTTCTTAGGCATTCTATCCTTCTCCATTCTCATCACATGACCTAGCCACAGTAACCCTTTTCTCTTCAGTTTTTCTTCTAATGGTATAACTTTTAAACCATCCCTAATTATTTCATTCCTTGTCCTGTATCTTCTTGTTACATTCTCAATACCTCTTAGGAAACTCATCTCTGCTGCCTGCAACCTACTTAAATCTATCTTCATCCATGTCCAGGTTTCAGAGCCGTGTGTCAATATTGGGTGATGATATGTCTTATATAACAAAATTTTGGTTTCTTTTCCTATATTACATCGCCAGATTATATCCTTAAAAACAAGGTAGGATTGTCCACTCTTCCATATCCTTTTTACTATTTCCTCCTGGATCTTACCGTTTGCAGTAATTTTTACTTCGCAGATGGTAGAAATATTTCACCCTTTCGAGTTCCTTTCCATTGAGTGTTACTTTCTTTCCTGGGTTTATGTTTCTAGCCACCTTCATCATCCTTTAATATCTATATTTTACTAAAGTTTAAAAATCAATCTACAGTTTGTGAAACGTTTTACTATTCACAATATTAGGCTATAATAAAAGGGCCGGTAAATATTAATATAGTTAAAATATACTTGGCTTACTTCTCTTCTTGGTTAGCCGGATCCAAATATCGTATTATATTTCACACACGTGGATGCTCCTCACAAGATGAAGGGGGAGAAAGTAGTCATATATGAGTATAATTTTTAAAACACCCATTTTGAGCTAAGTATTTATTTATATTTTTAGAGCTAGTTTCTTTTAATCCCTCTAAGCTTGAAGGATATTCTCTATTCGAGTATTAGAAACAAGTTTTGGAGAAAAAAATTATTAACTAGTCTATTTTTTTAATTTTGAATATATTTAAGAGCATTTACAATGCTTTTGGTGTTTAAGCCAATCGCAATTAATATGTGACAAACTTAATCCGACCTTTAACTTACCACTTTACTGATAGTGTGAATGTGATATCGAATGGATTATAGCAAAAAAGTTATAAATGTTTAGTTACCATTCCTATATTCTATAGCAACTAAAGAATTAATGGGAGCCAAATTTAAAATTGATTAAAATAAATCACACCAGTATTGCTTACCAATCTATTAAAGTTATTTCCTAATAAAATCTGAGGAAAGAGTATTGGACAATCTAAGTTTGATAACAACTCTTAGACTGACTTAGCTCTTCCTCTAGGCTTAAAGTCCAGCCAGATTCCACCTATCACACATGGCATTAAACATGTCGGATCAATAACGATGGGAGACCTGGTCTTCTTGTTTAATGTGATCTCGAAATTTGAGACGAGAGTAGCAACCGCTGCCTTCATTTGGGCCAAAGCGAACCTGAAGCCTGGAACAAGTATTTATTATTATTATTATTTAGCACCGCGTCTTATTACCCGTTTGGGTTATACGCTTAAGTACTAATTACTCTAATGGATTAGGAATTGGGAGGGTTGAATTTAGAGGAAGTGAACCCGCATTTGCGTGGAGGGAGAGTGGAAAACCATTTAGGAAAAACCACTCCCAGTTCACCCGACCGAGATTCGAACCTCGATCTCCCCGTCCTCGGCGGTCGAGCTCAACACGACTAGCGCGTTAGCCAACTACGCCACAGAGGCGGGTTGGAACAAGTAATATAATGCGTTGCAATTAAATCTTTAAACGCTCTTATGGTATCATTTGACCTTTTATCATTTTTTATAAAAATTGTAAAACATTGAAATTACAGTTAAGAAAGGATCGTGGAGGTTTACTTGATATTTATTTTTAAAATACATCTAAATTATTTATAATGAATAGTCCCTTTGCCAAATGGTCATATAAATTTATTGTGTATAGTAAAAGCAATAAAATTCCGTTTATTTAGTTTTATGAACCACACTACCTGCTTGAAAATGAGAGTGTACTTTTAATACTAGCTTTAGCATCAACAACAATTTTCTGTAAATATCTTAATATCTTGGATGGGTAGAAAGATGCAGATAATTTGATTAAAAACTTTACCTCATACCCCCAACAACCAAAAATACACTCACTGCCTCAGATCACGTGGGAATTTTTAAATTTTTATTAAAAATTTATTTTACGACAAATCATATTTATTAAATATGATGAGAATCAGGTCCAGTTTCTTTGAATAGCTTATACATCCATTTCAATATTAATATGTCATCACCTTCTTCAGTGGCCGCATGGTTTGAGGTGTCACTCTAGAAATAGACTATAATGATGATTACTGGGAGATTTGGGTTCAAATAACTTTCGGCTGAAATGAGGTTTTTTTTTTCTAAATGGTTTTCCATATTACCTCCACGCAAATGCAGGTACACTTCCTCAAACATTCAACTTTTCTCATCTCTAATGCATAAGCGTAATTAGGACATATTCGTACAAAACCAAACGGGAAGTAAGACGTGGCAAAAAAAAAAATCCAAGTATGATAACCAGGGCCCGGACTTTGATGACTTAAATAATGATCAAAAAACGACCTATAAATATGAACAAAGAGTCGTAATAAAGGCACAAGACTAAATCAAACACCCGCTTTACAAAACTAGGAAATTCATATGCAATGAAAAGACTTTAACAACTAAATTCTTGCATTCCATTAAATATAATATTGATTTACAAGTATCTTCTTCAGTGATAAACAAAAAGGATACAAAGTTAATCGACTAAATTATCTTCTCATTCTGACAACTATGTATTGAAAATTGTATGCATTTATAAAATATCAATAGTAACATACTTGATCAACACTAATGCCTAGAAATGACTCAAAAGTTTCTAAAAAAATGCTTAAAAATAGCTAACAGGACGTAAACCAAGAAAATATTAACTTAAAATTCCAAAATTACAAGAAATGACCAAAAAAACTACCTATAAAATCAACCGGGGGATCATGAACAGAGTTTATGTACTTGCGAGCACTGTCTGTGAAGTACCAATAAATAATATGACATGACATCAAAATCCGGGCCCCACTGATAACAAACTGAATCATACCCAGACACTGCCTCGGTCCTTCGCCGAACGGCAGGTAGACGAACCGGAGCTTTTGCTGGACATTCTCCTCCGAGAATCTTTCCGGGTCAAACCGTTCTGGGTCTGGAAAATATTGTGGGTCCATGTGAAGCGAGTTTATGGGTATTGTGACAACAGTCCCTTGTTCGACCTTCAGTACGGGTCCAGGTGACTCCCCTATCTCACAGGCTTTGGTACAGACCCGTGCGAGAGATAGACCAGGCGGATGTAGCCTCAGAGTTTCTGAAAGAGAGATTACAAGAATAAGTTAATAATGTTTTCCCAAAAACTCTCATCCGAGTGAATCGAAGTTTTGAAGTGTGGCATGATAGTTTGACAAAGATAATTAGAGAAGGACAGGTGGAAGGTAGAAATTCAGGAGGGAGAGCAAGATTGGAATATATGAATAAGATAGTGGTCGATTTTGGTGGAAGTGTTGCACACGAATTACATAATAATAACATAATATATGTATTTGTATTGTACTGGTGTACTTTTCAATGCTGGCCTGTTATAGGTCTTACGACTGTTGGCCAGCACTCTAATAAAGGAAATTGAAATTGAAATTATTATTATTATTATTATTATTATTATTATTATTATTATTATAGCTATTTAACGTGTACTTTCTGAACCGACTGATTATATTAGCACACGACTTACATACAAATTTAATCTAAAACAGACCCAACATCCAGCAGGGGTGGATCCACGGGAGGGGGAACATCCCCATCCCCAAAAATGTCAAGTGACGTATGGAAAAAATTGGATGTCAGCTGAAATGAACACATCAGAGTGGACCAACAGAAAAGGTGACATGAAAAGAGCCAGGCGAAATGAAAAGAATGTATATTATAGCAGGAAAATCCAGATTGAGGTATTGCAAAGATTTGTTAAGGGTACCTGGAAGTGTCAGTTTTGTTTATAATCAAAACATGTCTGAGGACAAGTATGGTGGAGAGCAGACTTGTTGGTTTGGCTCTTCTACATGCCCAAAATTATGAAATTTTAGACCCACAGAAAGTAACTAAGTGGTTTGCCAAAACTAGCAAATACAGAATGTGCGTGTGAATAACAACTTGAAGCCTACATTTAAGAAATATTATAAAAATGTTATTATAAATAATGATTTGTTTCATTTTTATTTCCATTTATTTTTATCTTATTTCCAGTATCCCAGGATGAGCTTAAAAACGCCAGTTTTGAGGGTTAAATTTAAAAAATAAACTAAGCTTGCGTGGTATTTCATACCCCCCATCTTCCGGTAAGCGTTATCTCCCTCCCACAAAAAATTAAGCCCATATTTACTGATTATAATTTTTTGATAATGTCAAATTTTGAGCTTAGGAAACCCTTATCTCAGTATGTAGGCACAATACCGACTGAACTTAAGTGAAGGACTTTAAATCGTCAGTAAATAGTAAGTTTATTAATAAAGGGAATACATTGGCAATTACTTTTATTCTGTCTTGCGAGTAAACATTCCCTTAATTAAACGACTATTCTTTATCATAAGCAGACAAACCATCAGAACTCATCGTTGGCCAATCTACGGATATACCATTTTTCTTAAAATTAGGGTATTAAGCTAGTGTGGATCAAACCAAATGCTTGTTAATGCGATTAAATTTTTTTTAAACTTGAGCTTTATTATGACTTAGTTATTTCGATGTTATTGGATAAAAACGGCCTTTTCATTCCTTAATCTAGTTTGGATAATTTACCTGAGACAACCATGCCAAGATATTTCATTCTGTTGATGGCATCATAGCTTAGTTCTCCTTGATCTTCATCTAAAACTGCGTCAATCTCTGCCCTTAACGTCTCCTGGATGTGTGTGTTCAGCGCCAACTCTAGCAGAATGAAGCTGAGAGTCGCTGCAGACGTCTCGTAGCCATCAAGGAAAAACGTGGTGGCGTGTGCCAAAATATCTTCATCGCCGTAGTCTGAATTTAAAATATATATCTAGAGTAATTTGGTTTGCTAATCAAATCATATCTTTTAAATATGCACAAACCATGCACTAATATTAAAACCAATGAATCTATTAAACCTCAGTATAATAAAGTTATTCTCCCCCCTCCCCCCTCCCCACTCTACAAACAATTCCTATATGAGCTACAGAAGAATATGCAGCTATGATTTTAAGTCAACTTGATGTTAATATTTTAAACCTAACAAAAATTCCCCTTACAATTTAATACTAATTCATATATAAGTATAAACTAAACCAGAACTTTATTCAAATCCTGAAGCAGACCAAAACCTCCTAATTTCAATAAAACACCAGCTAAAATTATATAAATATAAAGAAGTGGAATAACCCCTGGAAGATATGTGAAAACACCTTTCTGGCAAAATTGCTAGATCTATCATCTTTCCATATATTTTAAGCTTTCGATGTTTTATTCCAAATAAAACGTATATTTTATCCCCTTTTCACCTCGGTGAGAACTTTAAAATTACCCCCATCTCAGATCTATATTTATTTGTTGCATCATACCACTTGAGTCATAATTTAGTTATTATTTTTAATCAAAGATATGTTTCATTTACCGCTGTATTATCATAGAAAAATAAGGATGTTCATGGTGATGTAAACAAATAATGATAGTACAGCTGAGCCACTGCACACACAACAGAAAATTTGGAAATTCCCTAAAAAAAATCGAGTTTTTAATGGTAGCTAATATCCTAGACCCTGAGCCTTAAAAATGAACGGCCGTTTCTCAAAGTAGGTTCAGCCGTTTACTTGTCATTTCAACTATCTGAAATGGGTTTTACAAATTATACATGGATAATAATCCTAAAAAACTATTTATAAATACTTACTCGTATTCTCCCCTGTAGGTAATTTCTTGATATTTTCATTGGCAAGCTTGTCTTGCTGGGTGGGAGGCAACTGACCCTTGGCCTTTATTTGAATCAGCAGCTGAAGAAAGTCGTTGCGGACGATCCCACTTTTCTCTCTCAGGGATAGGACATCCCTCAACACACTTCTGAAGAACTGCTCGACTTCTTTACTGATGAATCTTAGGGCAAAAGAGGTCAGTCACTATACGAGAACACGACCAAATTAGGTTATTTTATCTTTCGCTCTTCATAATACTAGTTTTAAATCAAATATTTAACTAACTAATCTAATTAAGGTAGAATGAAGTTGAATAAAAGCAACAATTTTACAGGCTTACGCCCAGGGTGAAAATGGATTACACCACCGTGGAAAAATCATCCACCAGCTAAAATAGACCCAACTAAAGAGTTCTAGGAGCTTATCTAGCTTTGCCCTTAAATAAAATGTATAGTTTATAATAAGATAATATGCCCATGGCTACGTATAATTACGTTTCTTATTTAAGATTAGAACATTACATTTCATTTATTATTATTTAGCACCGCGTCTTACTACCCATTCGGGTTATACGCTTAAGAACTAATTACGCTAATTGATTAAGAATTGGGAAGGTTGAATTTAGAGGAAGTGAACCCGCATTTGCGTGGAGGGAGAGTGGAAAACCATTTAGGAACCCCCTCCCCAGTTCACCCAAACGAGATTCTAACCTCGATCTCCCCGTCCTCGGCAGTCGGGCTCAACATGACTAGCGCGTTAGCCAACTACGCCACCGAGGCGGGTAACACTTAATCATTGGGATAGTTTTGAAAATAAATGTTTGTAAAATTTGTTATCTTAGGAAACGTGTCTCAGCTCAGTCAGTAGAGCATCTGCCTACTGAGCTAAGGGTCCCGGGCATGGCCGAAAAATATATAATTGGTAAAATATAAGCTTATCCTTTCACGGTGATAAATTAACGACCGGCAACTGTATGTTGTGCCTGTACTAGTCTTAAAGTTATATTTTAAGGCAAGGGCTACCAATTACTTTTAACGCAGTTCAGTTTTAAAATTTGGTCAGACTTCCATGGTCCGGAACTTTAACAGTGACTCAAGTCAAGCCTTACAAGCCTACTGTTTGGGGGTTTTCTTTACGAAAACAGAAAATATTGAGATCAAACAGGTAAACAGTTTGTTGATAAATCAAACACACAGGTACTGCTCCAACTCGGCTAGGCAATGTAAAGCAATAAAATTTTGTCAACGCTGGTGAAAACTGTCTGTTTTCAGCTTTCACCTTTTTCTTTTTTTCTTATCCATTGTGATGACTAATGGATGACTGATAAGTACTACATTAAAATTATAACGCGCACACTGCAAACGAACAAACAAAATAACAGCGCGCAACTGTTTGAACCGCCCGATACAGGGGCTGCTACTAGACTGAGGAATGTTTCCAAGGTCAAATACATCCACGTTGCACACCAATGTCTGTGGAGGGGCGGGTTAAAGCTGACCATCTATGTCTGCACTAGGCCACTCTAATAGAACAATTTCTTCTGTTTTCCACTATCTCACCAAGGTCCGTAAAAAATGTGTCCATGGTCCATATCCGGACTGCGGTCCGCCATTTGGAGACCCCTGTTCTAAGGTATATGAAGCTACGAAAGGCCTAGACCACCATTAATGGAAACATATGACTTGAATAAAAAAAACTGACCCAGACCATAGGCTGGAAACAGTAATGTATTTTGAAAAATTAAACGTGTCTAAATTCCCATAACTAGGTCAGTATTTTTCATTTAATTGAACTGTTGAGTAACTTTTCTAAAAATGAGTTTACGTAGAAATATAGCATATTTAGTAATATAATTTAAAATTGTTCATGGAAATTTATTTTTCCCTCAAATATTTCGAGGGCTATTGTGAGTGTCAAAGTCGCAGCGAAGGATATGTTACGTTCGACTTAGATATTTCGAAGATTCGCACACCCCCCTACAAAATATACCTGAGTCTAAGAAAGCTGGCTAATTTTGGGAAGAAGATCAAAATGATCATCTTGGCAGTTCCCCATCCTGACGCCTTGAACAAGTTTTTGCCAGCTTTCAGGAACTTGGCGTCAGGATTCGTGAAGGCGTCCCCTTTGATGCCGTAAGCACACGACGCCACGACGTCGCTCGTGTACTTGTTGCTCATTTCTTTTACTTCAACGGGACCTGCAATGTTAAACGTAAATCCATTGTTGTTCTTTTTGCAGTGACAGTTATATTATTATATACCGCGTGTCTAATAAATATCTAAGAAATACCCATGCCAATAAAATACAGAAAGAGGTGGACTGGGCCACCAGGACACACAGATATTCTGGTGGACCGGGTTTATTTGGACCTACAATATATTTTGTTTCGAGTTTTACTAGGAAGGAGGGGTCTCTTCAATATCCTATTTTATTTTACATATATATATATATATAAGTAACATAAACATAACCCGTTTCTGTGGTTGTATGGTCTAAGGTGCTAATCTCACAATATAATATATTGCCGAAGAAGGGGGGATCGTTGTTCGACCCCAGTCCAGTGTGAGGGTGGATTTTCCTAAATGGTTTTCCATTACATTCTCCCTCCTCACAAATGCGAGTACACTTCCTCTAAATTCAACCTTACTGATCCCCAATCCCTTAGTGTAATTAGTAGAAAGGTGTATAACCCAAACACCAACAAATGAGTCAAGGTGTTAGACAAATTTCACTACGTTGGAATATCAACTTTGGCTGCGCACTTATTTGAACTAATATTGATCTGGAATGGTTAGGATCAATTATAATCTGCCAATATTTCTTAGTGAAACCCGAGAGTAAATATCTTGAAAGCATTTGATTTCGTTGGAAGTGTGAACTTTTAACTGTAACAAATTTGACACTTGCGCATTAACCCATTTTATTCACAATTCGTTTGACACTTACTTCAGTATTTTTGAGATGCTCTGAACATTATTTCATTGAATGTGTTCAGGGACGGCTCAAAAGGTGTCATGCACCCTAGGCGAGACTTTAAATTTTCACCTTAGTTGCATTATGTATAATACAATTATATAAACCGCACTCCATGCATTGACGAAAAATAATAATAGTAATACTCGTATGATGCCAAAAACTGGGACAAAATCAAGAGAAAATAATCAAAATTGAGATAAATAAATACAAAATAAGGGCCCCTTCCATATACATTAATGTGTGCAAAATTCTGGTCTCTTCTTCCCTTCCTTTTCTCTTAATATTTTTGGGACCATTTAGTCAAATATAAAAGTGGTTCGCTGAAAAATTTACCCCTATTATTATCATAAAACCATAAAAGGGATTATGTTGTCAATCAATTTAAAAATTTATATTCTTAATATTAGATAAAATATTTCAATGTCATTTCTTTATTTAGAAATAATTATAAACTTACTTGATTTATATTTACTTTTAAAAAACTAAAGTGTGTTGAAATGTGCCCATGTGACTTTTGCACCCTACTTGACCACCTCGGTTGGATGGTTTGGGTCATAATGTATTCTTATCATAAGTATGCCCACGGGTTATAGTTGTTTATCGCAAGCTAACTTGTATGTATAATCACTGAGAGTGGATGATACTATTTACTAGTCTATGATTTACCTTGAGGTGACACCTTCTCCAGGTAGGTCTTCATCTCTTGACACACCTCCGTCATAAGATAGAACATCGGTTTGATCTTCCCGGAGGTGAAGGCAGGTGTAATCTGAGACCTCACTGTCCTCCATCTTAAAAAAGCAAATCCAATTAAATCAAAAACTAATTCAACGAAAATATACATGTTTCTGACATTTTGAGTATTTATATAGGGTTATTCAGAACTACATGTTAAAATGTATACAGTTTGTAGGGGGTAGTTCCGCGTGAAGAGCTTAGGGTCAGTGGCGCTACGATACGTCAAAATTGGAGCTACATGAACCTGAGGGGTAGGCAACTCATCAATCTTCAGCGCGCAGCAAGTGGAGTGTAGTGTAAATTACGACTAGTAAAGAGCATTGTATTTCTTGACAACAAGTACCCATAAGGAATGGGTTATTCTCGCTGGTATCATCGCGTGTGTCAGTGGAGGAAAAGGTGAGGATGCCTATGTTGGTTTGCGTGGTGTGCTGCAATTATTATTGCCTAGGCCCCCACCCCCCAACCCCCAAATGTATACAATCCCAACTTTGACGTCTCGTAGCGCCGCAATTTGGCGTTACAGACCCCAAGATAATTACGTGGAGATAAATGTCTAGTCATATCCTACCACTTGTATGATATTTTTTATCTGGAGATAAGGATAACTCCGTATAAATGCATAAGAATAAACCAATCTAAAGTGATAAATTATTAGTTGGAATCAATCAACGGTTTTTTAATTGAAACAAAGCTTCTTTTTGTTCTTCAGATCAGGTCATCCAGCTTTACATGGCAGCCTGAGCTACCCAAGGGTTCCTCCTAGTTTGTTGCTTAAAGCTAGATAACCAGGGTTCCAAACCCTAAATGGGTGTCACATTCATGGATCTAATCCATTGTTAATCTTTGTGGGAAAAACTTTGAAGCTAACATTTAGGTTGATGCGGTCTTCCTCTAACCAATAGATTGGAGGTTCAATTCCCACTGATTTGAATCTTTAAAAAAATATCCAGGATTAATTTAAAACTATATGTATTATCAGTTTTGATACCCGAATCCGTGGTTGCATGGACTAATCTAACGTGTCACTTAGACTGGATTTACCATGACGGAAGGATCGGGGATCAAATCCTAGTTGGGTGTTTTTTCCTAAAATTTTCCTATCCTCCCAGTACGCTAATGTGGGTACATATCTTACTAAAATTATACCCCCTCATCGTGATTCTATTGGCATGATTAATGTATATGTCTAGTCTGAAATAATACTATGACCAGCTGAAAAATAAATACATAACTGATTAGATGGGCTACAATGGCTAGGGCGCTCGAATACTCAACTCTTAGAATCCCTAAAATCTTATAGTATTTGAGAGATTCATATGAATCTCAATATAAAAATTATGTCGAATACGATTACGAAGAGCTTGACTTCAAATAACAATTTAATCAATAGGTAAAATGAATTGTATAGACTTGGGTAGTTTAGAGAGTGATAAAATCACAAAAAAGGACAAATTTGTATTAATATAATTATTTTACTTTTAAAGAGTGTTCTATTTGTTTTTATAACGTAATATACATGACAAACAAAATATAATTTGTCAGTGGCACAAATCTTCGAACAACTTGGTTTTAATTACATTTTAAATTTTCTCACGTCAAACAAAATTGTACATTTTCAAAGAATCAAGGATTCGAATTTGGATTTGAGATTTGAAAGAAAATATAAGATTCATATGAGATTCGAATCCAAGAAATATAGGATTCGAACCAACTCCAGTTAACAATGATTTTTTTTCTACTGTTTATGTATTTTAATGTATAGTATTTAAAAATTAAATAGAGGAAGATTCATTACTCGAGAGCGAAGAACGTCTTACAAGGGCACCCGCAGGATTTTTCACCAGGAGAGGGGGGGGTAAACCAGGGGGTCTGGAAGTACTCCACTGGTAAAATGAATTAATTAATATGAAGCCTCAAAATACACATTTTAAGGCAATACTTGTCTCCTGAAAATAAGATACAACATAAGAAAAATGTTTCAAATGTATCCAAATTTGTGGGTGGACACTTGACCTTGATGATTTGGATGGCAAATGCTGCTGGAATATCTCGCGCATGTGCCAAACTATCAACCCTGACGTTAGCAGGTGGCGGGCGCTAGTAATTAGTTTAATATCTATATTCTATAACTCTCTGTTTGTTAGCTGGGGGTACTGTTTGAAGACACTGTTGGGCAGGATTAGCCTACTTATAATATTTATAAAACCTAGATATCTCAGGGGGGCAATTGACCCCCTGGACCACCCTAGTGGGTATCCTCTGATGTCTTACCTTTCTCCTTTCAAGAAAAAAGGATTTCTTCCTGCCAGAGGATCAAGACTGACATCCATATGGAAGTCATTGTCGTGGAAATTTGAAAATCCCTTGACGAGCACCGTTCTTAGGATTTCCGGGTCTCGAACCATCAACATCGGTGTCACATAGTTGTAATAGCCACCAAAAGGATGTCCTTCAAGCTTCCTGAATGAAAAAAACCCCAACCTCATCTAGTGTTTTAAATTAATATGGTTTCACCTTATTGTAAGTCCAACACATGGATTATAATTAATTTTCGTAGATTAGTTTTCAAAGTCACAATTTATTTGTACACCCTATAGTTAATTTTTTGACCAATTCTGTGGTCTAGTGGTAGAATTTTACGGCTACAGATCCAACGGTCCCGGGTTCGATACCCGGCTCTTCCAGATTTTTCTGTAAAGCAGTGGTTCTGGAGTGGAGTCAACTCAGCCCCTCACGTGGACAGTTAAAGAGGAGTTAATTGAATGAAAAATTAGTGACTCCTGTCTAGAAAATTGAGATTAATGGCTCGGGGGTTCATTGTTCTGACCACATGACACCCTCCGTTTTTACCAAATAACGATGACGTATTAAGTTGTATAGTACTAACTTTTTGAACTTTCTTATTTATTAGCACTTAAGTTCCAGAGATCTATGCGGTTCTATATTAGGATGGTATACAAATTTATATTATCAAATACCAACGTACTTGCACTTAATTCAGGAAAATATTGTACTCTCAAATAAGAATCGACCTATTTGTTTAATTCGTTTGCTCAAACATTTGCCTAAGAGCGTAAACGAAACACTTTAATGGTGTAGCAATAGAGTAATTACTTGCTTTGCTCGTTTGGGGCGCTACCCCCAAAGCCCCAGTGAGTTTTCTTTGCAAGTGGATGTAAACTAATGTAATTCCAGCGTTGTTTTGAACGTAACAACTTAGTTACTGGTATTGTACTGTATTTTTCACACATTATTTTAGTTTCTACATACTTATAGGGCAGCTAAAATCATCAGATTTGGCAAGCTTATGGCTATTGGATGTGCCAATATGACTGCCAAATTTTATAATTCCAACTGTCCCATAAGTGTGTCGTAAAATTAAAAAATGTGTGGAAATTGTGCAAAATTTACCTAAAGTCAAAAAATCTAGTTCTAAGGTATAACCGATGGAGATACGACAAAAAGCAATAGGACCAAACCTTGTGGATCTCACCAAATCCGTTGCTGCTGTTGCGATCCGTTTAGCCACAAGAGACCTCCAAAGAATGGTCCGCACCGACTTTTAAGTTGCTCCGCTTGGGGGGTTAAAAGTTATTTTTTTTTAGCTTTTTGGAATTTTTCCGTCGGTTACAGGCTAGAAGCTATAAGTTTGCCAAATTTCAAATTTCTAGCTCATCTGGAAGTGGGTAAACATTAGTGTCAGTGAGTGAGTGAGTGAGTCAGCCATGTGGCTTTATAGTATATGGATAAATAATTGAAATTAAAACGTCACATAAAAGATTAATGAGTAACTATTTTTTGCATTACTCTACTTTTGAATACGCTACTATAAATTTTATAAACCATATACTAATTAAATAAGAACCATCATAAAATATATAAACATAATTGAAACTTAGGTTTGAAGAAGGAAATGGGTTGTACGTTTGTTCTTTGTAAAAAACAAACTCCATGTCAAATTATTTTACATGGCTGTATTTAAAGAGAAATTTCAAGTAATTCCTCCAATAAAATTTGTGTTGCGGCTTGTTCAAATTAAATTAAATGTAACCCACATCATTGGGAAGGCGGATTAAATGTCTTGCTCAACCTGAAATCCTCTAACGACACTCATTCAAGGTCTTAATGATCATCGACCAACCCAAAATACATGGATTTCTGGACATTTTAGAGCGAAGAATGTCAGCTTCTAGGCTATGTTTATTACAAGTCTAAATATGTTAAGGGTCAAATAAAATTGTTTTGTGTTCGTTTCATTGGACACTAAACTCCTTTATTGTTAGAAGTTTTGTCAATATTCAACCTAAATACAACGAGATATTGGTAATATCTCAGATTCCTAGACAGCACCCTTAAGGTGGTACGAAAAAGGACGCAAGAAAAGACCAATATTTTTGCAGTTTTTATGACAAAACCTTTTTTGGCCAAAATAAATCAAATATTGCTCCAGTACAAATATAGAATTTAATTTTCTTCACATGTATCCTCAAAATGTCTTGAATATCTGTGAAGTGTGTCCTGGAATTTAATGACAACTTTTTCTCTTCCTTTAAAAAGTTTGTCATCTAATGTCGCCATGCTCATGATGAATATTCAACAACTGTTGAGGTCATCATGTGAAGAAAACTAAACTATGTTTGTACTGGAGCAATATAATAAATTTTTAATGTGCCCAAAAAATGGTTTTGCCATAAAAACCACAAAAAACACTAGCCTTTTCTCGCGTCCCCTTCCATCCCACCTTAGCAAGAAAAGTTGTCCACTAAGACTCCACTAACACTTGCATGCCACTCATCTTAGTTTTACCTCTCATCCTATGACAAACAGGGATGTAAACTCACTTGTAGACCTCCATCCACCAATCATTCATGTACTTCCTAGAGAGCAGGGAGTCTATAATTATCCTCCAGTTGAGGGGGACGAACGGTACACCCCGTTTCTGCCAGTGCGATAGTCTGTCCCTCAGTTTGGTGGTGAGCCACGTCAGGAGTAGGACCACCGTCAAGATCACAGATGCCCACGTCGCGTCCATTGGTACCGTCAGTTGGCTGTGAATATAAAACACAGGACCCGAAATAGTTTGGCATAGCGAGTAGGGGTTGTGCGAAGCTTCGAAATGTCCAAGTCAAAAGTCGAAGCACGAATCTCCCAACAAGATCCATACACCGAGTCATACATGTTCTTTTATTCTTAAATCTCTCAATGTTTCTCATTTTCACACATTTGTCTACAACATTTAGCCACGTCTTACATGGCCTACCTCTTCCCTTTAATCCACACATTATACCTTCCTTCATCACTTCATCCAGACACATTCATAAGGCATCTTAGCTCAATCAGTAGAGTGTCTGCTTACTGAGCTAAGGGTCCCAGGTTCGATTCCCGGCATCGCCGAAAATGTGTCATTGATGAAAATATGTCTTTACCCTTTCACATTTATAAATTAACGGCCGGGGACTGGATGTTGTGCCTGTCCTAGTCTTAATTTATACTATAAGGCATATGAAGCTATGAAAGGCCTAGCCAGCCTGTAGTGGAAACATAAATGACTTTAATATAAAACCCAGGCCATAAGCTGGAAACAGTAATGGATGTAAAAACTTGATCCACGCTCATCCTCTCAGCATGCCCAACCTAGCGTAAGATGCTTCTTTCACTGAGAACTATTGGGTTCACTTTCAAACCGCACTTATTCATCACCCATTCATTACCGACTCTGTCCATGCGAGTTTTTTCCAAATACATTAATTTCTTAGATATCTCATTATAACTACATTACCATGCTCTTGTGTTTCTCCTGACAAACCCACGCTCCATATCCGTAAAACAATGTTGGCGTTTACACAATTTTATATACTGCCATCTTTTCCTCTTTTTATACTACCTCATTCTTTGCAACAGTCCACATACACCCAACTACTCTCCGAGATTCATTCACCCGTCTGTCGATTTCACCATCTATCCTTCCATTTTTACATAAAGTTCTGCCCAGAAAATCATTCATTTGTTCTAACAGTTTTCCATTTATTTTAGGTTGACACTCATTTCCTAGGTCGTCCTTATCAAAAACCAACACCTTAGTTTTGGAGACATTTTTACGAAGATCCCTTCTGTATGTCACCACACTCATGCACTAAATGCAATCTGCAAGTCACTTTACTTCTCAGCATCTTCTGCATTTGAGAGCACTCTCACATTCACATTGTCCAATTGTACACCATCCACGTCCCCACAAGCATCCCTCATGAGAATGTAAAAGAATTCATAAAAAATGTATTTAAAACAAATAAATGGTGCCTAGGAAATGATTAAATAGAAAAACAGTAGGCTAATTATTAAAATCAATAAAAATTGTAATTACTTAAATAATTTTTTTAAAAGAAAAATAATAATTTAGAACATAATATAAGTATATTAATGATAGGGGGAGATCCTTAAATAGCACTTTTAGCTTGGCTCTTATTTTGTGATTTTAATCAAATTGGGCAAAGCTAGTGTTTGCTCTACGGATACCACGGCTAAGAGGGCTGAGGTTGTAAGAGTTATCGAGAGAAAACAATTAAGCTTGATAATAATTAGTAGAATTAATATTAGGAAATAAAACGATGAGAATAAAGTATGTAGGAAAAAAATATCACAGGGAGGCCAAGAAAGAGGTGGGTGGAGCAGATAACATAAAGTGTGCAAGTAAGAGGAGAGGAGTGGAAGTGATTAAAGGAGGAAGAATGGTGGAAGGATAGAGGAAGAAGAAGAAGGCGTTTTACTAAACTGACCCGGCCACAGGATGTACACAGTTGATGATGAGGATTAGTAGAAAATAGTAATAGTAGTAATAATAATAATAATACCACTGCAACGGACAGAAACTATGTAAAAAGTTATTTACCATACGAGTGAAGAATGAGCCTGAGCACGGGGCGACTCCTGGCTAGCTCAGTGGTCAGAACATTCGTGTACTAAGTCAAATGTCCCGGGTTCGATTCCAGTGTCCAGGTGTCATTTTTTAAATTCAAAGAAAAAGTAGTTAGCTCAACAAAAACGTGTATTCCACTTACAGACCGATCAAATGCTACCAAAGCTCCCTCAGACGGCTGCTCACTGTCACCTTCGAGAGTTGGGTTCTAACTGTTATAATATTCTACTCGTCTCCCTCCCAATGTCTCGCTGTTTCATGTTCAAAAGTTACGTTTACAAGATATCTCTCGAATCGCTGTGTCATGTTCTAAAGTTACGTTTACAAGATATCTCTCGAATCGCTGTGTCATGTTCTAAAGTGTCCCTTCCAATGTTTCGCTGTGTCATATTCTAAAGTTATGTTTACAAGATCTCTCTCTAATCACTGTGTCATGTTCTAAAGTTATGTTTACAAGATATCTTGGAGGTGAATGGAGTGATGGCCTCCCTATTACCTCCACGCATCAAAAATGATCAAATATAATGAACCATGTATATTAATATTATAAAGAGTGGCTAACTTCTATAAACAGATACCATTTTCCTTGCTTGTGTTCTACATGAGCTAACCAATAGCTCATTCAACATTCCTTTCTCAAAACAACTTGGAACACTCAACCACACAACTTTTAACTCTGACCTGATGGTGATGCCGTTGTAACATCGAAACATGTAGAAGCTCAAATACGTTGCAGTGACTGCAGCAATATCCAATAGAACAGGGAATCACAGATAACAAAGGAATTCAATTTTTACGTACCTTTTTTCATTTTTTATATTTTCATTTTACTTCCAATAACGTAAGACAAGTAATATATGTATGTTTACATCATCGGATCATAATACTGTTTTTATGCAATTTGACTCAAAAGTCCACAATTTTAATATGTTTCAAAATTTTTAGATGTTTGTTAAAACTTATATGATTACATCATAATTGTTCATCATAAGATATTATAACTTGTAATTATTATTACCAAAAAATCTTTTTTCATTTTTTCATTTATGATTCAAATTATAGTGCCTATATTATTATTATATTATATCATACATCTCTTTTTTACATGTTAAATTAGCACAGATTGTCAACTTAACCAAAAATTGAATTCTATCAATATCAATCTTTCAACTAAGCTCTAATGTGCAGCCAAATAAAGCAATTCTTGTCAACCCTTAAGTCAGTGGTTCTCAAACATTTTTTTAGAGTGTACCCTTCAGTCATGCCAAAATGACTAATGCACCCCCACGATAAATTTTTCCCCAAATGACAAGTATCAAATAATGAATAAAAGGAGAAAATTTCCCTCAGTCATCCCGAAAATTTCCCACCACGTTTGATTCCCTTGTCATTTTGCACATTTTCCCTTGAGAGATGCTCATGTACCCCCTGAAAGTTGTTCGCGTACCCCTAGGGGGGGGGGGCGCGTACCCCAGTTTGAGAACCACTGCTCTCAGTAAAGCATTTGATATGACTACCAATACTAATACCACGAAAGGAATCGTAAATAGCGTGACCTTGTGTTCTTGACTTGAGTTTGTTGAGCTCATAAGATATAAATACCTACTCATGAGAAGGGTGATAGACAGGAGGAGGAGGGTAAAGTAGTAGAAGGCAGCTCAAGTTGCAGCTTTTATAGTTAACGTAGCACTAATAATCATATTAGGTTTCGTCATTAGTGCTGCACCTTAAGATGGTGGGCGGGGCCAGGTTAAAGTCAACTTATCCCCGCCCAATGATTTTCGCTTAAATCTTCCACAAAAATGTAGCACTAACGGTTTTTTTTACTGAGCAGCACTAACGTAGCACTAACGATTGCATTAGATCCTAACGTTAGTGCTTTCATGGGTGGGGCCAAGTTTATGCACCTGCTTTTGTTTAACAATGTCTTGTGTATAGTGTTAAAACTAGTGATTGGTTCCAACTCACAAAAGTGGTGTCGAGGCCCAACAGCCTTCATCTGTTTTTCTTGATATTGAGCTAATTAAATTATATCTTGCAACGTAAAATAATTTTAAAAATTAAGTTGAAATTTTATCGCTGTCTATATGTAAAGCTATTCCTAATTTTTTTTTTAAATAACTAAACATGTGAATTAATATTTTGCCTGCCGATGACCAATAGAACTGTTGCCCATATTCAAACTTAGATGTTAGACGCTCATATTCAAATTTGGATGCTAGACTAACTATTGAAATGAATTCTAGTTTATTAAAACATTCTTTAATATTAAATTAGTTTGAATTAATCATATTTTTGGTACCATACCCATAAAGGTAAAAACTATAATGTGAATTTGGTATATTTTTTCTGACGCAATATTGTTTGGATTTCATTATCTTTACTCAGGATAATTCTTCAGTTGCCAATAGATACCAAAGTAACCTTGTTACTTATAAGAGGTGTACCTATATATATATATATATATATATATATATATATATATATATATATATATATA
>CABFWO010000720.1:64106-84446 GCA_902155825.1 Timema genevievae
CCCCCCCCCTCGACAACAGGACCTGGATCCTTCCTTGGTCGCTACTTGTACACAACCAATATAATTGCTGATGGAACAGCAGAACTTATGGAAAAAAAGCTTTATTTACTTTCACTGTCAGTTAACTGTTGCCAAAACTCCTCGCTCTCAATTATGTCGGAAGGTGGTGTGATGGCGTAAGGAGGAGCTACTGGCACCCTCGACTAACCAGCGTTGTGAAAACTTATCTTATATCTGAGGGGAGAATTACCATACAAAAACGAGGGGATGACAACTTTGTTTCCCAGTAGTAGCCATGCAGTTCCCTCAGCGATGATATACAATTGGGCTCAGCCGTAACCAAGATCACTGAAACGCTGGTATGGATGCAGCTTTGGTGAGATTTGTCAGGAGATTACTTTCGGGGTCTTAGCTAATGACATTTCTGGGCTTCAGAAAATTTACTTTTGGAATGGGAGAATCTATAACCGTGATTATGGTACTGACTAGCAAACCCAATGGGAAGAGACCATTGGAAAGAACTAGACGAAGATGGGAGGAAAACATTATAATGTAACTGGAAGAGATGGGGTGTAATGAGGTGGACTGGATGGAGCTGGCTCAAGATAGGAATAGGTGGCGTAATTTTGTAAATACGGCAATTAACTTTCGAGCTTATGCCATAGCGTAAGTAAGTATGAACCTGTACCGCAAAGAATTTATTGAAATCACAAATATGTTTCAAGTTTTAGATTAATAGTAAGCAAATAATTTTACATTAATCCCGTGGAACCTTTTTAAGATGAACTATTTGCAATATTGTTATGAATTATTACCGATAGATTCAGCGCAACAGTTATTAATAACTTAATCTCATAATATATGTACAAGAATATTAATTAAGAGGAAATGCATCATGATTCATCTGGGTAGATGATGAAAAACTCATCACCAGTGCGTACGACTGATATTCTAACTAAAGTCCTAAACTCCAGAGTCAGCTAGTGATGCAATACAAACACGCTTTCACTAAGCTAACCGTAAATAGATGTATCAAATAATGTTAAAAGTAAGGATGTGTTCTATTTTGGCTTATCGATATTTATATCTTTCTCAAAATAAAGCAAATTGGAGCTAAAAATTCCACAACGAATTATGAACTGCGTGTAAACGTGACACGGTATTATATAAGAGAGTCTGATTGTATGAATGACGGTACGATGGAGCATATCACTGGTGCCTATTATAACATGTTAACGTACAAGGACACAGCCAGAGTGAACTCCAGCTAGTAAACGATGGACTTTGACTCCTTATATCATTGGGGGGACAATCCAAATTATAATAGTATGTGCAGGGAAGTTAGTTTGAGGAGGACGGGGAGATCGAGGCTCGAATCTCGCTTGGGTGAACTGGGGGGTGGTTTTTCCTAAATGTTTTCCACTCTCCCTCCACGTCAATGCGGTTTCAATTTATCTATATTCAACCTTCTCAATACCTAGCCCATTAGAGTAATTAGTATTCGAACAGGTAGTAAGACGCGGTGCTAATTATTATTATTACTAACTACGCTAATGGTTTTAGGGATGAGGAAGATTATAGTTTGATGAAGTATACCCATATTTGCATTGAGGGAGAGTGGAAAAGAGTTTTTCTTAAACCACCATCAGTACACCCGAACGAGATTTGAACCTTGGTCTTCCCGTCATCGGCAGTCTAGTCTACTGCGAGAGTAGTGCCTTAGAACATGTGGCCACCGAAGTGGATTCCGAGGAAACCGTTGGGATGCCCCGTTTCTGGGGATGATAACCGTTATAGTGCATTTTGGGTATGAGCCAAAGCGTTTATTGCCAGAGAAAATTAATTAATAATCAATCATAATAGATGAATAGGAAATAATGGGTTTGGCTAAGATTTTAGGTCAGCAGCTTAAAATCTATGAATATTTCAATTCCATTGAAAACGTGAAAATAAACACAATGATTGGTGTACTGTTTTCATTGGTTTAGTAATTAGAGGGGGAAAAATGAGTTTATGAGAATTAAGTTTTAGGTGTGGTGGGAACGATCCAGAACAGAAAGATGTTTCTTGGAAAACTACCTATTTAATTTTCGTTTGATAAATTCGCAAATGAGATTGATCAAAAGATGTATTTAAAAAAATAAGGTTAACTCAACTAAATGTATGTATGATGATGATTGTTTTATATATATATGTATAAAAATAACTAAACTAAATGTATATAAGATTATTTTTATATATATATATATAGAGAGAGAGAGAGAGAGAGAAAGAGAGAGATTTTAAAATAACTTTTAAATAAAATATTTTATTAATATCTTACTAATATTATAAATGCGAAAGTTTGTGTGTTTGGGTGTTTGTTGCTCAATCACGCTAAAACTGCAAAACGAATTCGAATGAAACTTGGTACGTAGATAGAATATGTCCTGGAATAGCATATAGGACTATTCCCAACCTTTAATTTTACATTACTAATGTTTAAACTTTTCGTCGGGCGAAGCCACGACGGGTAACAGCTAGTATTAAATAAAAATGAATGAATTTTATCATTGTAACTATGTATTCTCACAATCATTAAATTAAAACAATCTCCACTTTTCATTAGGTAGATCCTTACAAACAACTCGTAAAAGGATACATATGAAGAATATATTTTAATATTGGCTTAACACTAGTATTTTACTCTATTGAGGCTTTTTTAAACATTCGAATTAATTAGGGTTGTAAGTACCTTAAATCGTATATTTACCGTACATAGAATAGACAGAGTGGGATTCACATAAGAAGAAAGGTTTAGAAAATACTAATATGCTTTTTTGCGATAAATATTGATAACACTTTACCATATTATTAATATTATTTTGTAGGTAATTTCTATATACAATCAAAGGATACTTCTGCATATCATAAGGCTTGACGTGTAACTATATTTAAGTAATTTTAGTAGCTTTTATAACAGTCAGATAACTTCAAATCCCATCCAAAGTACAACGGGTGCTCGGAAAGCTAGGGCCTATTTATCATGGCAGCCATATTACGGGCGCAGCCATGCTGGCACATGTTCAGGACGATAGAGGGCTTCATTACGAAGTTTCTACCAAGTTTTCAGAGCTCTAGGATATGGTTATGTAAGAGTGCTTTAAAGTTAATAGTAATATAAATAATCCCACTGTGTGTGAAAGCGCCATGATAAAACGTACCTACGAAAAAAAAAATGCTGCGGAAATTTATTGTCAGCTTTATCAAGTTTATGTTCTTAGTGTAATGAGTAAAAGTAAGGTTAGGGAAGAAAGGAATGTCATCAGCCCTGATATTCCTTGAACTATATGCAATTAATGGAGACCAGTTCCTTGAACATAGTAACTGAAGCTGAAACCTAGATTTCACGCATTAATGTCGAAACAAAGCAGCACTCCATGCAATGGATGCACACAGGATTTGCCCAAAGCCCCAAAAGATAGTACTAGAAATCCCCAAACAGAAATGTAATGGCAACTGTGTTCTGGGATTGTAAAAGAATGCTGCATTTTGAATTTATGGATCCTGAAATGACAGTCAAAGCGTAAGTGTATTGCCATACACTGAAAGAACTGAAGCGGTCTATTCAGAAAAAAAAAAAAGGCTTGGTCTGGCTGGCGTAGTCCTGCATACCAACGCCCGACCATACGACACATCTCAGCTTGCACCTTCGGTCTCTTTGAGGAGCTTGGTTGGGAAGTGTTTGATCAACCGCCCTACAGACCTGACCTTGCGCCAAGTGAGAAGTTACTATACAATTTTTTATTGAACTTGAATAAATCTCTTGGCCCACAACGTATCGGGGACGCGAAGATTTCAAAAGGGTGACCTGGTACAGGCTTCTACGACATGGGTATAAAAAAAAACTAGTGCCACGCTATGACCAATATTTGAATCCTTGCGGTGACTATGTGTAAAAAATAGTCTAGGTTCGTATATTAATTTTGGAAGTAATGCAAATTTGAATATTTTTCTTTTTGATTTTTACCAGGCAGTTGGCACATTTTTTCCCAACACCCCTCGTAGAGACATAACACAAAAGTTAAAGCTACTTTAATAGTTATATAAATAAAGCGAAGAATATTTTCTGCATCTAGCTTATAATATTGATAAACTGCAGCTATACTGAGAGTTAAAAATATGTGTTTAAATACATTTCAATGTTAAAGTCCAATTCATATAGTAATACACTTTTTTGAAAGTTAGACAAGTTACTAAAACAATTTTCATAAATTCATACGTCAATTTTTGGTATATATAATAACAAAAGCCATCAAATAATATTAATAAAATATCAAAATTTAATCTACGTTGACCGCAAAGTTTTGTACTTCTTAAAACGTTTGTACTACCAGAATTCTACCATTCCTTCCTACAGCAATTATTCCAATTCAAACCATGTTAAGACTACATTGAACCTAACGTAGCCCAACAGTCTACGAAGAGGTTGGTCAACATCTTGATGCTCTTGACCCAAGCTGAGGTCTAGTTCCGTACAGGCAAATTAACCATAATCGCACATACGCATACGTACAGGCAAATTAACCATAATCGCACATACGCATACATTCAGGCAAAAATGAGGGCTAAAAACCCACTTAATTCCTGTTATTCTTTAATTTAGTACTTTTTTCACTCGAATTTCTAGTAACTTAATATAAGCAGTCAAAATTGGGAAAGCTGTATATCGTAAAGTGCACTCATTTAGCTTGGAGAGCGGATCTAAGAAGCCATCTATGGGATAGACATTCCCTGTACACCCGGCAGGAATTCAAACTCTGCTCTCACCATCGAAAGTTGCCGTAGGTAATGCGAGTCTAACGATTTAGACCATGATTTCACCACTGCGGGCTTCCAGATATTTCTGTTCCCACTAGCTCTTAGAGACATTATAGATACATCTAGAGAAAAAATCACGTTTGCTTAAAATATAAAGCCAACTACTTTTTCAGGGTGTACAATGTTATCTTTTAGTTAGCTTTTCATTTTAAAATGACAGCTATCCAACCACCTAATATTTTATCATGAATATTGACGAATAACAACTTTCATTGTCCTTATTAATTTGCTTTCTTATTTATATCGTTTCACAAAATAATTTTATTTTTATAAAGAGCTCACATATTGAATAGATACAATTTTAAAATTATAAAATAATTTGTGTTAAAAATCAAAAAGAAGAATATTTTGTGTTTAGATATTAATCTTAAAAATAGCCTCTACTTATGGTAGATAAAAATAAATATACTTGTGATTAATACTTCACTAATTTATTTTATACTAGCTGAATGCCCGTTCGTCCCACGGGATATTTTGTCGAAGGCATTATTAGAACAAACTTATCGGATTATTACCCTCTAAACGCTTAAAAAGAGTTTATAAAGCAATATTGTTGATTAGGATAGTTACGCCAATTTCACCCCCTTAATCACAAAACATCGGAATGAAACATCTTTACTTTTCCTAATTAGCTTATAAGGAGCACCTGTGCCAAATTTAAGTACTCTAGCTTCGTGGGAAGTGTGAGAATTTGTGATGAGTGTGTCAGTCGGTCAGTCAGGGCTTTCGTTTTTATATATAGAGAGAGAAGAAATAAAGCATTAACAAGAAAGCTAAGCTGCTAGCGCTCCTGTTGGCGATATATCATAAGTACGAATGGTTTTGTGACTACTAGCGCTACATCTAGTCGTGTTTAGAACGTGAAATAATATTATATTAGAGAAAGTTAGCTTTAATTTGTATAGACACATCGGACTTTATTTTTAATATAATCTCACCTGCAGAAGTTCACCACAGCTGATTTGTCCTCTGCAAATCAGCTGGATAAAATTCTTATTTGAGATATTTTAACAATGTTGGGTTCAAGATTAGTTGTCTTAACGAGAGTTGCATCGACGCTCAATCGAAAGGTTTCCAAACAATTAGTTCAACCAAGTCGTGCCAGTCATGTGTACGTATTCTCTAAAAGGGGTGATCACTATTGTGCTACTTAATTTGTGTTGGAATCATGCCCTTTACGATGGCTATGTACGTTTTATTTATGTAAAATTATTGTTATTGCAGTCAAATATGTTGACAATATTTCTTTTAAAAAAATTACACTTCTTTTTCTCGTAAAAGTGGCAATCTTACCTAGAGGGCTCACACAATGGTCAAGTTTATAAGATAGGACCATTTATTATTGTAGTCAGTTTAGGTAAGATTGGCACCTTTCAAGGTAAACTGAGTATACTTCTCTCGCTAATCATTTAATCTATGGTTGAGAGTATTGGTGATAACCCTAACGAAGATATTATGCTTTCTAGAATGGAAATGAATACGTTTATTTTTCGATAAATTATAGGCTAACTATAAAAAATTAATTCACACAAATTAATATATACTGTATTTGAATAATCTCTAGCATCCTTGAACTTTTAAATGCACTTCCTATCAAAGACTGCATCAACCAATTTGAACAGTAACGAGCCTTGTTACATCCTTGGGATTTCATTGCTACTACCCGATGATCTTAGAAACTAGGATTATGAAAATAAATAGTCTGCGGCGTTTTATATCGGCACCATTTTATTGTTTGCGTCGACTTTTCTTGTCGTTTTATGAAAATTAAAATCATTCCAATAAACAGTTTGTTATATTTGGTGATGATAAATTGTTGGCGTCACATGCCTAGATTGAGTAATCAACTTTTCAAAATAAACAGCTTTAGTATTATATAAAACTTGTTTGCTTTGGCAATCCGTATAATTGAAAATTGTGAGTGACATAAAATTTCTGAGCTCTAGCAGATGAAAAGATAAAACAGCTGCCAGTCAAACACCGCACCAACGACAAGTCAATGATAGATTACTTCCTTAAACTTGAGTGTGTGTGAGGGGTACATTAGTATCCATGGTGACAATTCGGATCGATAATTGAGATTTCAAATAGGCCTACAGTCCTACACAACAAAAATATCGATATTCAAACCAATATTATGATTGTAGGTAGGCTATCTAGAATTAGAAAGATAAAAATTTTTGGGGTTGGTACTCACAATATTGCACATTTAAGACACTTTTATTTTCAAATAAAACTTATAGGGCCTATTATTGATTTATTTTCCAGAGTAAAAAAAGATGGTGTCTCTATTAAAAGAAAAAAAAAAATAGTTGACCTTGCTGGTCTTGGGGTAAAGTCAGGACCTGATATTCATGGACACGCCATCTTGATCCTTTTCTGTTCAATTCCTATTTGATTATCTTGGTTTTATTTGCCTTCCCGTTAAGGTATATCTAAAACACATTAACTGGTTTATTTTAACAACAATATCCTGAACTTTTTGATGCATGTTGGTTTAGGTTTTGCTAGGTTGAGATAGTTGATAATAAAGTTATAGTATAAACATATTTGGTACTGCACACTAAAATACTTTGAGCGCTAGTAAGTTCTACTATTCCTTTAAATATTTTGATGAGTTTTCTGATTTAAGTAATTCTATTTTTGAATCTCAATATTATTGCTATGTGAATTCATCTTTTTAGCGTTGGGGTCCTTACTACTCGTTTGGGCTGTACGTCTCTGCAATAATTACACTCGTGTGTTAGGGATTAGTAATATTGAATTTAGAGGAAAAGTACCCACATTTGCATGCAGGGAGATTGGGAAACTATTTAGGAAACACCACCCTCAGTAGGCCCTACATCCAATCAGGATCAAACCTCGATCTTTCCATCTTTGGCGATATAGTTTATTGGGGGAGTAGGCCTTGCGGCCACCAAAAGGGTGCTGTGTAAATTAATAGACCCGAATATGAATTATATTATTAAGGCGTGACAAAGAAGACATGTTTTAACGCGCTACCTACTTATTCCCACTATGTAACCTATAAGCGATACTAACCAATTTTTTTTTTATTCTAAATAGGAACTTCTAAAAATCATAATTTTATTTACAGCTATAGGTTTAGTGAAAATTTAAAACTCCAATATAGACACGCCTTTTTTTTCCCCAAATAGATTATAACTTAGGCTAGTATCTAATAAACTTTAATCAAACCACCAAATTAATAAAAGAGTCTGGGAATAATTATTTTTGTTTCTTTGTAGTCTAAATGTCTTATTCTCTTTGCACATAAACCTAGTATGGTTTTTGCTTATTGTTAACATATTTCTTGCCTGTAAATTAAACACTTGTTAAAATATATAACACTTTAGACATTGTGTTACATTTGAGACAAACATTTTTTCTACAAGTGATAACAAATCATGCATGGTCTTGGCTATGAGCACAATCATCGAAACATTGTGCTTCAGACAATGTCCAATTACCTTTTCTTTTGATTGTCTGAATAATCAGTAAAAATAGATTGAGCTGACCGTTTTAATAGAAATGTGATATGGTAACTAAGAATTTACTCATCCGTTAGCTGGTCAATAGGAGTTAATTTAAGATCTATAACCTATACACTGCCTATTTTCTATGTCCTTCTCACATTATGTTTGTTTATTCTATAAACTTTTGGGAAGAAAAGAATATGATATGGTCATAGCTCTTAAATCTTAGTCGTCTGCCAAATTTCCTATACTTTTCTACAGTAAAGCTTGATTCACAGGAATCAGAAAACAGAATTTGCGGCATATAAATTTTACATGATTGCAGAAATATCTATTAATCCATAGACCCCTACTCCTCGACATAACTACAAACAACTGATTTTTCAACATATTTTATTTGAGTCGTTTAACAAATCCTTTGTATTACTGTCACATAAGTGATTCTAGCGTGTGTTGTGTCATGACACAAACTAACACATATTATTGTTTAGTGAATTTTTTTATATAACCTTAAAACAGCGATTCAGATGTCTACTTAGGTTTAGTTTCACCGAATTTAGAGTTGATTTTGAAATCCTATTGGATCTCCCAATCAGATATTATTAAGCAGAGCAGACATAGCTTAAATAATCTCAACTCACAAACAAGCTGAGAAGGCATTAGGCCCTATGTGTCAAAATCTATTGTTTTAAATATAGACAGTTTGCAATTCTTCGCTTTTTTTGCCAAACATTTGAATCCATATTAACACTCCGTTTGAATTCCCCTTCGTAACAGTCGCTGTTGACTTTGTTTTCAGCTGGTCGTACCGGGAACCTGGCCCACCTCCCTCCAAGACGATAATGAGAGTGACAGAGGGTGTTGCGGGACTCATGTGGTGGTGGGTCCTGTGGCATCTCTGGCATGAATACTCTCACATTACGGTGAGTGCGCTACTGATGTTGTGGGTCCTGTCGTGACATAGATATCTGGAAATACAACTAGATATTTTATTTGGGGGTGTTTTGGCGTACCAGTGGCTCACACTAACTGATATAAGGCTGTACTAATAAGGCTCTAAGAAAGTTCTGTTGTAATCCTGAATGAACACATTTAAGGTGGGGGTTGCAGGGGACGCAAGAAAAAGGGCAGAGCTCCTGCATTCCCTATAACAAAACACTTATTTGGCCAAAATAAATAAAGTATTGCTTCAGTATAAGCCCAGAGTTCATTTTTCTACACATGGTGATATCAACAGTTGTTGAATATATTTCATGAGCTTAACGACATTAGATGACAAACTTTTTAAATTGAGAGAAAAAGCTGTCATCAAATTCTAAGATACCCTTGACAGATATTCAAGAACTGTTTGACGTTAACATGTGAACAAACTCAAAATTCTTTCTTTCATCTGGATATATAATATAAGTTAACAAACACAATTGATTTATGAGGTTGTTAAATGGAGAGAAAATTTAAATATAACCGCGAAGACTGATAAAATTTTTTGTTTATAGAACTAATTATTCTATGTCATTATATAGCTTATCATAAACAAAGTTAAGACTATCACGGTTTTTATAAGCCCTAATTTTATTTTACCTGATATCTTCTTTTGTTGGTTAATTTGTAATCAAATTAAACATAGGAGAAGATACATTCTTCATTGCCATTCCAAGATATAACAAAGGAAAATAATATGCCACTATTTTTTTCAATTTTGTGCTATGTAAAACATTTCCTTTGAGAAATGTTTTATTTAGTTTCAAAATAAATTATGTTTTGTAAATCAAGGAAGTTTAAGGATTTTTCTTTTTTGGGGGCCTTAGGAGAGATTTGATGACTTAAAATTTGTCTGTGGGATTAAAAATAAAAAGAATTGAAGGCGGAAATAATTCAACCCTACCGGCTACACCTGAGGGCCATTGTGTTATTAAAATTTGTCAATTAATTAAAAAGCTATAAGGTGTACACAAACAGATAGTACACATTCAGTTCTAAGCCTAGACCTAGTGTATTACAAATGGTTTATTAAGGGAACTGTCAAATTTCCCATAGGAATAATGTATATATATCACCCACTCCAGTGGTTGAATGGTCTGAGGTGTCACACTCGTGTTGGACTGGCCTACTGATGATGGGAAGATCGGGGCTATAATCCTGATTTTCGACTGAGGGTGGTTTTCCCTAAATAGTTTCCTACCCTCTTTCCACGCAATTGTGGATAGATTACTTCTAAAATACTTCCTTCCTCATCTCTACCCCATTAGAATAATTCTCATATACGTGTATAACTTGAACAGGTAGTAAGATGTGATGATAAAAAAAAACTATGTTAAAAGTTAAATTTGGGTTTCACTCTCGGGAACACTTTTCACGTCATAAGATACCAATGTTGACCTATAAAATAAATAAACTAAAAATGACACACAAATATATCAAATCATTCTTAAAAACTTTCAACTTGAGCGTGTTGTAAAATAGTTGTACAGACTGCATCATGATTGTCTTGTTGCCTGTGCTGGCGCATTGATTCTTTTGTCGCCAGTTGACTTGGTGCCGATTGCATAAGCGAGTTTGGTTGTAAGAGGTGGATTATTTATAACAAGTAGAGGTAGCGCGAGATCAAGGGGGGTCGAGGGGGGGGGGGTGCTAAACTGGTTCTTTACTTTAAATAAACAAAACTAAAACGTGTTATAGTTATTAATGGGATAATGTCGACCTCATTGGTCTTGGGGTGAAGTGGTCTCCTTATTACCCGATGTGCGTGGGTTCAAACCTAGCTTTGGTCAACTGATTTTTCTATGAGCGATAAAAATCCGTATCACAACTCCCTTTGGAAGGAAAGTAAAACTGTCAGTCTCACGTCGATTGTGACATGTAAAAGAACCCTTGACGGTATGTGAAAGTAAATACCTTTCCCGGAAAAATTGGTAGGCCCTTTCACTATTGCTCATAAAAATTCTCGTGAGCTGATTATATCTGTTGGTAAATTATCATTAATAATTCATCGTCGTGTCTTACTACTTGTTCGTGCTATGCGCTTAAGTACTAATTACGCTAGTGGGTTAGGAGTTGGAAAGGTTGAATTTAGAGAAATTGAACCCACATTTGCATTGAGGGAGAGTGGAAAACCATTTAGGAAAAACCAACCTTAGTTCATGTGACAGATTCGAACATAGATGTCCCCGTCCTCGGCAGTCTAGCCCAACACGAAAAGAAAATGCACATTCACTATCTTAAATAAATGTAAAAAAAAAAATATTGATGTGATAGTAACTTGATGTATTATTACAGGGTGAGTTTGACTACCCTGATGTCTCCAAGTGGACAGATGAAGAACTAGGTATACCTCCTGATGATGAAGAGTGATTTATTTAGTGACCAGTTAGTGATACTTTCTCTGTCATCCGGGCCATACATATTTGTGGGAAAGTTGCAATGTTATCTTTGTTTTGGAAAATGATCATGACAAACTTTTTTTTCTCTAACAACTGATGGTGAATATGTATGGCTATAAATGAGATGAATTTTGTTAAATAAATTGTATTTCTAGTTACTTACTTGTTTAATTTAAAACAGCAAATTATTGTACTATATCACTCTCTCCCAAACTGGCACACATACCCCCCGAATTACTCAACATACTAAATTTTATTAATTGAAAAATATTTTTTGATAATATGTATGTTTCACAAAGAGGAGCGACATGGGTTCAGAGAGAAGAGGTCGATGATAGATTTAATAATTGGAACTAGACAGTCGACGGAAAAGAGATATGAGTTTGTAAAGGATCTGGTAGTGGCATTTATGGATGCAGACAAGGCTGTAGTCAGAGAGGGGTTTTGGGGGTTCAAACCCCCCCTGAAATTTTATTAACTAGATATATATGGCTTTATTTATGATTCAAACAATATCAAAATTAAGGTACAAGTACAAATTAGGGTGTTGTGTTACCATAAAAAGCACTTCAGAGAGGGTCTAGAGATGTTTAATATTTATAATTTTTTTTCTAGCTTTCGGCAGCTCAGGGGTTATGTTGCCATAAAAAAAAACCAGATAACCTCTAAAACTATTTATCATTTATAAATTTTTTTTCTACCCTTCCACAATTGGGGGATGTGCCCACCAAACTCCCCCTGAAATTATTGGCTGGCTACGGCCTTGGATGCAGAAAAAGCTTATGATTGTGTGGATAGAAAGAAAGTATGGAAAGCATTGGAGGAGGATGGAGTAGAAAGAGGAGTGGCCAGGAGAGTAAAGAATATGTAGAATAATATTGTGATTTGTGTAAAGACGAAGAGAGGGTGGACAGAGTGGTTCAAATTAAAAAATTGAGTCGAGCAGGGAAGTGCCCTCTCATCATTACTATTTGTATTGGGGGTGGAAATGATAATGAATAAACTGGCAAGTAATCTGGGTGAGGAGAAAATGAAAGCAATGTTGTTTGCAGATGACTTGATGGTATGAGGGGAAGAGGAAATACAGGAACAACTGCAAGAATAGAATGAGGAGGTGAAAAAGTGTGGAATGAAACTTAGTATGGTGAAAAGGGAAGAGAACAAGGCCAAGAAAGGTGATAGAACAAATTAATGCAGATCTTAATTGTTAGTGTCGAAGACTTTTATATGCCTTTTCTTCCCATCTGTCACGGCTTTGTTTAGCTTACCGCTAAGGATTTATTTAAATTGTATGCGATTGTTTATAGTTGAGCAGGTAATTGTTTTCTTCTTTTCTTTTTTTTTTTGGGGAGCCAGAAGAAATGTATTTATTTTTTTGGGCACGGCCTTGAAAGAGGTGCGCGACATGAGAGTTTTGGAGAAACACTATTATAGTATGTGAATCCTATAATAAAATTTGTTTTGATTGATTCTTCTATATTAAATTTTAGCCACATTTTTTATTATTAAGTTGGTCTCTCTGATAGTAGTTATAAAAGCTACTAATCTACTTACATCAAGTGGTAGCTGTGGAGTCACTTTTGACAGTTTATATATTTTTAGTTGTAGACCTCAGTATTCTTGGGTTATAGTGCTCGCCTCAGAACTCAAATGTTTGTGGGTTCAAACCCAGCCAAGGTTGATGGATTTATTTTTTGCGATAAAAATCTATATCACAACTTCCTGCGGGAGGGGGTAAGTAAAGCTGTCAGTCCCATGTCGATTGTGGCATGTAAAAGAAACCTGGAAGGTATGTGAAAATACCTCTCCCGGCAAAATTGGTGGGGTTTTTCGTGCTTGCTCATAGCAAATCTCTGTAGGGAGCAACATGAAACCGCCACATTTCCTGAACTTCCATAGCACATGGAATTTCTGCCAGATAGTGTAGGTAACACTAACCAATCAAAGTGCCAAGTACATTTCCATCTCCAGATGGATCAAAATCACAATAAAACAACCTTTGGGTTATTGACTTAAGAACAAGATATTTGTAATATGTGTGTTCAAAACTATCATAAATTTATTTTAAAAAGATAAACAAAAAAAATTCATATTATTGTTACCAATTAATAAGCTAAATGCAGGTTCTTGCTAACCCATTAAATTATTTTACATGTGTTTAGTTAAATTTAAGTTGTATCCCACAATTATTGGGAGAGAAATATTTTCTTTTTGTAAAATACACCATTCCACGTCACTTCATTTTCTGATAACATTGTAGGTATTTGGAATCGCCATGTCTGTCTAGAACAGGTATGTCAAACGTGCATGTGACCTGGGCCATGATTCTGCGTAGTCCGCGGTACTTTTGATGGAACAATATACAATGACCTGCTTCGGCGGCCGCATGGTCTAAGGTGCTACTTTCGCAATAGATTGCCCTGCCGAAGACAGGGAGATCATAGTTTGATCCCAGTCGGGTGTACTGAGGTTTGTTTTTTCCTTAATGGTTTTCCACTCTCCACACAAATGCTGGTACACTTCCTCTAAATTCAACCTTCCTAATCCACATTAATACACATTGGTGTAATTAGTATAACCCGAACGGGTAGTAAGATGTGGTGTTAGAAAAAAGTTCCTACCTCAAATTGCTGCCCTCCCATGAACCCCACCCCTTCTACCTGTCATCGGACACCTTTTTTCAATATTTCTGTGTTTCATAGACATAAGATATGTTTCATCAGATTGGGAATGTCTTTATTTGAAAAGTATACAATTTTGAACTAAGTAGGCAGAGGTCATTCAACCTTTTCTCCAAACACACATGTTTAAATCTCCATCTTTATTAGAGAAATAAGAAACTATCTAGGTTGGGTAAATGGGTGGTGGAGCCTTATCTTTGTTAAGGGATTGGGGGGCGATTGACCATAAAGGGACTTTGAGGGACTTGTACCCCTTCTCCCAAGCCTAAAGAATTTTGGTCGCCCTCTACTAGAAAACGTTTGGCAATTGGATGTCATTATTGGAGAGGTCCTCACCTGCTTTCTTTTTTATTATTATACTCTTCTAGGATCTATTTCGATAGTTTTATCTTCCTTCAGATTTGTGATCTTTTAATCATCTATGCCCTTACAGGATATTTAGAATGATCCTCGCCTGATATTTTTTTTAATTTGATACCTTTAGAAGCTATTTGAAATTTGATTTTTAATCTTATCATATTCTAAAATATAATAGAGGTGAAATAAATCTAAAGGGGTGCAAATTTATTCCAAGAGGAAAAACTATTTTCATGGAGCAGTGCTCCTTCGCCACTTATACCTTTGCCGTCACCAATGCCATTATTGAAGAAATTATCTAAAACAATATTTAAAATCTGGAGGGAGGAGGAAGTGCTATTTAAGTTTATTAAATGTTGAGAAAATTGAAAAAAATTAAAGTACCATACTTAATCCCTGTCATTATTAACATAAAATAAACTCTTAGATAGCTGTTAGAGTAATTTAATAAAATAGATTCTTCTTAACCTGTGGCCACCACCTCCCCCCTGAAATGTTGGCCTGGTCATGGCCATAATTTTTACTATAATATTTGTGGAAAATTTATTGTTAGATGTAAACTGCCATTAAAACATTGTGGTCTGCAATCTGCGTTAAAACAAAAGGTAAGTTAGTTAAAAATAACACCACTAGGTGCCAGTATTAGGTAGAAGAAAGACGCTCCTGCGATCTAGTATCAATAGAATATACTACAAGATTTTGATGCTGCTTGCCAATGCACTCTAGTTGCCGTGCCGACAATCAATGTTTTAAACTGTCCACAAGAAAAACAGGTTAGATTTTAAATAATTGCGTGGAAAGAGTGTGAGAAACCACATCCCTAAGGGGCCACACAATGTATCCAAAAAATTGTACAGTTGGCCCTAACCAGTTAGTTGCTGACGCTTGAATGCTTTGTTCAAAATCAAAAGGGTAGTCATTACACCAGCAATAATTTGACATCAAGTTCCAAAAATGTAGCCAATAACATCTTCCAAATGAATATTTGGAAACTTTCTGGATTCATAGTTCAATAGGTAGTCATGACACTATTGAATTTAAATTTTATCGAAAAATAGATAAATAATATTAACTACGTTCCAGTTTTCTTAGTAAGTGACTTATCTTTCAGGTATAAAAGATACAAGATCTACTTTCACACGTGCATACGTCAAGCTATGTGATCGGCAGCCGTCACTTTTGATCGATATCATCAATACCAGTACCTTTAAATTGACACTAATAAATTAGTATAACCCACTTCGGTGGCTGCATAGTTTAAGGCGATATTCTTGTAGTAGACTTGACTGCCGATGACGGGGAGATCAAGGTTCAAATCTCGGTCAGATGTACTGAGGGTGTTTTTTCCCGAAATGGTTTTCCTCCACGCAAATGCGGGTACACCTCCTATAAATGTAACCTTCCTAATCCCTAAAAACTATCAGCGTAATTAGTATATAAGCGTAAAACCCGAATGGTTAGTAAGACGCGATGCTGAAATTAAATATATATGCTATGAACGAAGTGATTAACCAGGTCACTATGAAAAATCACCTGGCATTATGCATTGTGACCAAAGAAGTCGGGCAAAGTGATAACTATTTGTTAATTTATCATTTTGACCTGGCAGTATGCATAATTCTCCATACTCTTTGGTCTATGTAAAAAACAATGCAATACTACATCACTGGCAGGTTGGGAACAATGAACATCCAATCACGTGCCAGCCGATCGACGTCTGACTAACCTAACCTAACCTAACCTAACCTAACCTAACCTAACCTAACCTAACCTAGCCTAACAAACCTAACCTAACTAGTTTTATAGTGTTTTGTTTTTACATAGGAAGTAGGCCTACCAACTATTACAGATCTATAAATAAAAAGATTATTTAAAAAAATCATATTTCCCAGAGAGTGTGGAGCATTATGCATGCTGCCCGGTCAAAATGATAAATCAACAGATATTTATCACTTTGACTGAATGTTTTGGTCACTATGCATAATGCCAGGTCGTTTTTCATGGTGACCTTTTATTCACTTTGTCCATAACTTTATATATTTAATTAAAAAATGTTATTTTCTTAAATTTTCTTCTCAGTAAATGACTACGATAGATCAAGGGTTTTATAATTATTTTATGATAACTTAAATATTTATTCTTCAGGATTATCTTTTAACCATAAGATAAGTTATTCCAGCTATAAGAAAAAAGCAAGTAAGTCAAATGGTAGGTCGAACCAATATAACACCTTTCTTCAATGGCGGATTTCAAATTTTTGCGCCCCTAGGCACAATTATAATATGCGCCCCCCACCCCAATTTTTTTTCAAAGGGTTTTAGGATGTTTCGGAGGAAAGAGATGTGGGAGGGGGGCGGGGGCGGAAGTTAATAATCGAGAAAAGATTTCTATGAAAGATAATATAGCATGTATACGCCATAAACGTAATTATTAAAAACAAAATATTAAGATTAAAATAATGTTATCCAAAATGTGCCGCCCCTAGGCCCGTGCCTAGTGGGCCTATAGCGTGAATCCGCTTCTGCCTTTCGTGTGATTTGACCTGCGAGGAATATAGCTCTAATATTATATTCAGCAGTAATTCTATTTTTTAGTTAACTTACTTACACTAACTTAACGCCCGATATTATAATTATATTGGACCTTGACTAGTTGTTGCCCCTCGAGACTAGACTATTTTTATGGCTCCGAAGGCTTGTGACTTGATCAAGGACAGTTAAATAAAGTGTACCGTTTTCTAGAGTTTGGTTCATATATTTCTAGTAAGGGGGCTTCTTATAGATACAAATAGGGTTTATTTTATTTTTTTGAACATTGGATAGTTTTTATGAGCCAATATAAAGGGTTAAGTGATCATTTTTAGCAACATCAAATAATGTCTGTACCAAAAATATTGTTTAGTATTTTACTTCAATTTTATTACCAATTGGCCGATCTGACAGCTAGAAAAGGTTATTATATATACTTTTAATTATTCATACGTCAAGTCATGTGAGCTGAAATTGTCACTTTTTATCAATAACTTTAAAATAACAATAGTAACATAAATAAATTCCTCTTTGGTGGCCGCATGGTTTAAGACGTCATACTACACTGCCGATGATGGGGAAATTGTAGCTCAATCCTGGCCGGGTCTACTGAGGGTATTTTTTCTAAAATGGTTTCCCAATCTCCTTCCACACAAACGCGGATACACTTCCTCTAGATTTAACCTTCCTCATCTCTAACACAGTAGTGTAATTAGTACATAGACTTAAGTTTATAGCCCGAATTGGAAGTAAGGCGTGATATATATATATATATAACACTACATCCATATATATGTATATATATAAAAGCACTATATATATATATATATAAAAGCACTACGTCTTACTTCCAATTCGGGCTATAAACTTACACCTATGTACGCCTATTTACGCCTATATATATATATAGGCCCTATAGGGGGTACCGGGGTGTCACAACACTTTTAACTTTTTATTTTTTATTTTTCAATTAATCCTTTTTATTTCTTATATGTACAAAATATAGAATTTCCTGAGCTTTTTGAAAGTGTATGTTTGATCATAAGTTTTTATTTAGTTTATTCGATTCAAACCTTAACCTACCTGTCATCGGCACTCTAGTCAATTGCGATAGTAGCGCCTTAGACAATGCGGCCACCAAAGTGGCTGGGTGTATATATATATATAATATATATATATATATATATATATATAAAACTAACAATAAAGACTCATGTTCATAAATATTAGAATGATTTCACCGTATATAAGGCGGGTGACTAATAAAATAAATGATATTGTTTCTTTCTTTATTTTAAATAAAATAAACGAAAAATCTGCATACTGTGGTATTTAGAATGAAAATTGCAGGCTTGAAGTTTCTTTTTCTTTTAAAAAAAATTATTTGAGGTATTAACGTGCACTTTCTGAAACGAATGATTATCTCACAACTTATAAACTATCTTAAATCTATAACAGACACAATCCCTAGGTCCTTCGGTCATTAATTCATCACTGTGCAAGGGGGAACTCACATTTCACCAATGAGAAATATTTTGTCTATACCAGGAATCAAACCTGGGACTTTTAGCTCAGTAATAAGACGTGCTTCTGATTGAGCTAAGAGCTAAGATGTCGGACTTGAAGTTTCAAAACTAATAGAACAATACAACAATATTTTAACATTTTCTGTTATGACACTAATAAAAATGGCTTTATTTATTTAAGTAAGGCTCTCCGTATGTTTCTCATAATCTTACATTAATCTCAGAACCGTGGCACTTGGCGTAAAACTTTGTTAAATTTAGCTTTACATACATATTTTTGAAAATATTTTGGAATTATAAGGTAGGGACATTTTGAAACCTTTCTTCTCTTATTTTGATGTGAAACATTAAAAAAATAAAAAAATAAACCACCTCTTAAATAGCGAGGGATCTCAAGATGTCTGCAACGCGCCTCATTGTTCCAACGGGTGGCCTACCTAAGTATTAATTAAAATAAAGGTCACCTGGCGGTCTAGGGGTAAGGTGTCAGACTTCTGTGTTGGGGGTCCGGGGTTCAATCCTCGGTCCCGGCACAGATTTATCTGATTGCCAAACCCTTCCTTCACCTCTGACAAGACGTGTATTTATCACAACTTTTGAATGTGTGGAATGCCAGGCCTCCACCGTGGTTCGGATTTCACGTTAAACTGTAGGTCCTCCATTTCATCTCACAATCACCCTACCATTGCACATTTAGCGTAAGTGCGTATAAACCGAACGGGTAGTAAGACGTGGTGCTAATAACAATAATAATAATAGTAATAATATTAATAATAATAAAAGTTTAAAGTCAGGTTTATCAAGCTATTCTGGAAGTGTAATACGTCTTTTTAGGAGTATCTACGTAAAATCTTTAGTGTATATACCAGCTTATAAATCTTTTTGAAACAACTTTGTCATTATTAATGTCTTCAAACCGAACGTTCCATTACGTACCTAAAAATCATAGATTGTAATAACATATCTGGTGCCTCCCTCTGTGGAAGTGACGTAATCGTTGTACCGTCTCCGTCACTGAAAAATCTAATGTGAAACTTTGAACAATAGATGGTGTACGTTGTAGAAGGCGGCCATGTTGTCACACTGTATACTCCAACAATGTGAGTGGAAGATTTCAAGGTCCTTCAAACAGGAGGTTAAGACAAGCCTACTGTCTTGGTTTGCCTCGTTCCTCTTTGATGTGTAAATACATTGTTGTAATAACGTTCATTTATGTGTACAGATAATATTATATTATGTTGGTAACAAGTTGTTTCATAACCAAAAAGAGAGGAATGTTGACAATATTAAATCCACATGGTTGCCTTAAGAAGACATTTTAATTAGCGGAAGGTACAACATACAGTGTTATGTCCCATAGACCAAGGTTCATCTAGTCTGCAAGGTCGGGACACGCAAAGATCTGCAAGAGCCGTCATTAAGGTTTACAATTTTATATTCCTGCTTTCCTTTCTCTTTGTTATTGCAAAAGGACCAACTCCATTGACGCCCATCCCTCCTTACCCCCCCCCCCCCACCCACACCCCCCCCCC
>CABFWO010000720.1:84596-112333 GCA_902155825.1 Timema genevievae
CCCTCCTTACCCCCCCCCCCCACACACACACACACACACACTGATCAAGCTAGTAATACTTTGAAAATAAGCTAGTTAAATAATTGTTTTAGTTACAATTGTATTATTCTATTATCATATTAATAATTATTCGAAAAATCATAGATTTTTTGAATTTTATAAATCTTACTGTATATCTTTCGGTCGATTCTGTATATTTTAAATGTAAATACTGGACCTTAGATTGCTGTACTTCTGTTAAAATGAATACTACTTTGAATCATGAGACATACATAGGCCTATTATCTAGAGAATGTTTTAAAAATATATGTTTGGCAATTAGACGAGATTCTTCATTGGAAATAATGAAAACAAGTAATACTACTTTCTACACTTAATATCTTACCTTAATAGCCCTCTTCAAACAAAGTGTTGAAAAATTCTCTCCTATGAGTAGGACACAGATGAACTCATGTACATTTATCCAAATTTTATGTTTCATCTGTTTTAAAAATTCTTTAGTTACTATTATTATTATTGTGTTTTTTCGTCAGTAAGAATATTTTTGTACTTCCAACGGTGAAGAGAAGTGGACGCTCGTTAAGATCAATGTTTTGCAGTAATCATAAAAAAAAATTTGGGCCAAATAAAAGAAAATATTGCTCCATTAGAAACATGGAGTTTAATTTTCTTTACGTGGTGACCTCAAAATTTCTTGATTATCTGACAAGAGTGTCCTGGAATTTAATGACAACTTTTTTTCTTCGTTTAAAAGGTTTCTCATCTAATGCCGCTATGGTCATGACAGATATTCAACAAGTGATGACATTATATTTATATATATTTATTTTAACAAAAAAAAAGTTTTGCTTTAAAAAGAACAAAAACACTTGCCTTTTATAGCGTTCTCTACATCCCTTAACTTAACCCATGAACTATGAGGTCAACACTTTAAAATATATACACACATTTTTACGGTCGATATTAAAAATATTTCGATATAAATTATAATTAATGTTATTTATAGATATTTATGATATTTATCAAAAGCGGCTGTTTCAGATCACATGTTTTGACGTTTGAATACGTGAAAGAATTTAGTCACTTTTTTGTCAGATAAGGTTCCTCCGATAAAAATGTGTCTGTAATTTAATGCGGATAGATCGGACAGACATAATATACGGTACCAAAAAAAATGTATTAAATTTTTTTATTCAATATAAAAACATTATGTCAAGATATATTTAAAATGTTATATCTGTGCAGAAACTGCTCTTTGGAGAAATTCATTCCCAGTCCGACTAATAAAATTAATGACTGTTTTGACGCCTCACTGATTGCAAGTCAACCGGTTACGATGCCGCGGCGAAATTTATGGTTTTTAGCTTGCATTGTTGGCGCTATCGCGGCGAGAGAGAAAGACACGTCAAGCCAACTCATTGTTGTGTAACGAGATCTTATGTAACTAGAAGAGCCAGTTAAAATAGTTTTTCAACTCTTCGTTCTAATTGTTTTCAAGAGACATAAAAAACATCCGTTTAGACTACAATGCACATACTTTCTCATATCTATAGTGACCTACAAGTTATTCTAACATTAATTTAATATAATTATTATTTATAAAAGGGTATAATTATGTATACACATTTTCAAACAACAAACAAAAAATTACTGTAAAATGTAAGAAATTTGTTTGCTTCAAGTAAAATTTGAATGTGTTTGTAGGTGTCACGAAAAGGTCAAACGCTCTCCAGTTAATTTTTATGTTGATGTTGATTTAATTAAACGCATGCCTATTTTTTTTAATGTAAATTAATTTAACAATTTAACCAAAATGTTTAAGGCTGTTTCCGATAAGTGTTGCTTCTTTTTAATAGTAAGGTAAAATTGTAATTTTTTATGTTTATATTTATAAAGGGTGTTTAAAAAAAGGTTCAGAACTTCAGGATCTTGTAGCACTCATTAAAATAAGTAAAAAAAAAGTACCAACCAACTAAAAAATGAGAACCAACTCACATAAAAATAATGCAATTTTGTCTCTCGATAGTGAAAATAATAGGATAAAATATGAAAATGTTATTTGGGTTTATATGGCACACATTTATTACCTTATTCAAACAAAAGGTGCTCTACCATTCCCACACAAATTTCACATCTTTGACTCAAGACTTTTTTGTGTGCTCTTTGAGAAATACTTGACTTAATTCGAATTATCTGAAAACTATTTTCAACTCATTTTTGTAAGTTTGCTAATCATTTATTGGAGACAAATACACTAAACAATCCCACCCCCAAAATACACCCACCCACCTATCTTGTATCAAGGCCCACCAGTTGCTCTAAACTGACCCGGTACCAGGGGCATATTGTGCCCACCCCCTTTCTTTATTCTACTTCACTTCATTGGTGGCTGAACCTTATCTGTCTAAGGGGGAGGGGAAATTAACAAAAAAATATTTGTTTTTGACGGGCCAAAGGGAGCTATGGAGACACTCCCTTGGCAAATTTTTGAAAATTGGATACCCCTATAAGAATTTGGAGTGGCCCTTATATGATTTATTTTTAATCAGAGTTCTCTATGTGCTATTTGTAGTGGTGCTACTCCATAAACTTTTTGAAATTTTGATACTTCTCGAATTTATTTTGAGTGGTCCTATCCCGATCTTTCTTTGAAAATTATATTTCTATAGAAGCTATTTGGAATGGTCCTTCTCCATAAATTTTCTGAAATTTGATTGTCCTTAGAAGCTATTTAGAGTGATATTCACCTGAAAATTTTGGGGAAAAAAAGGGATGCCTATTCTATAAGGTGTTTGAAGTGGTCTTCACTCAGAAAATTTATGAAAATTGGATAACTCTAGAAACTATTTGGAATTTGGTACAGAGCCATTTTTCAGCTTAATATTCGAGAAAATCAGAGGGGAGTGAAATAAAGTCTCTTCCATGAGAGAGAACGAGCTTATTCTAGTCTAAAGGAGGAGTGTATTTCCAGGGGAGAAATGCCCCCTTTTACCACACCATCTCTGTTCCAACTTAGGTTTGTACATAGGTATTTTTTTAAATTTTTGGTCAATTTGACAAAACAATAGCCTAAAACTGAAGTGTTAAGCACATGATAAAATATTTAAATTCAGGTTAAACTTGATTCACTATCTGATTCTATTCACGTGCCAAATTTAATCCAAGCACAAACGTAATAGACCCTGTGAAGCTTCCAAACACTTAGAAACGAAGGACAAGACTGTACCGAACCAATGATATAATTATTGTGACAAATTACAAAAGTTCCTCTAGAGGAAAACAGCTGTTGGACTAGGCAGGCAAGCAATATTCTTTAGTAGAGATAGGCAATGTATTGTTTATTATTCATATTTTATTTTATATTTTATATTATTTTATATGCTACAGTTATTTTTTGGATGTGTTAATCTTGATCTTGGGCCAGGGCTATGGGCCCATACCAATAGTCTCCCCCTAGTGATGGGCCTGCCTGTACCTCTATGTGGGTTGGTTTGCAGGCCTATGTTTACTAAGACTTTTTTAATTCATTTTAATGAGTCCTAAAAGATCCTAATTTTTAAACCCTTCTTTTAACATCCTATATATTAATTTCTCGTTTATTTCCGATAGAACAATTTTAATGTACCAAATATAAATATCAACAAGGCAACCAAACCTGCTTCAGAGGCCGCATGGTATAAGGTGTCACCCTCGCAATAGGCTAGGCTGCTAATGACAGGTAGATCAAGGTTTGAATTCCGGTCGGGTGTACTTAGGGTGGTTTTCCCAAAATTGGTTTTCTACTCTCCCTCTACGCAAATGCGGGTATACTACCTCTAAAATCAATTTTCATCATCCCTAGCTCATTAGCGTAATTATTACATATGCGTGTGAACTGAACAGGTAGTAAAATGTGGTGCTAAAAACAAACAAAAAATACAATTACAGAATAATGTACAGAATAAGTGAAAAATCATTGATGACATATTGTTATATATTTGTGGACATTTTACCTATAAAGGGATATTTCAAAACCAATCCGCTATTGACGAGTCAATACCATACATACGGTGTTTTAAAAAAGTTATTTTTATGTGCTTTGATTTAGGTAAATAACTACGCATAATAGTCCTACGTATTCATTTGATATTAATATTGTATTCGTATTTGAGGGAAACATTTCCAAATAACAAATATTAATATCATCCAAACCACAAACACAAGGGGACTTGATATTCAGCCCTATGTGATATGCCAGAATCTTTTTTTTTTTAAACATTTGAATATTCTCGATTTATTTTGCTATCCTAAGGCTTTCTTTAAAAATAATAGTCCCTATATATCAGAAAGTAAAAAGTAATTAGACTTCAAACTAGGATATATGTACGTTTGGGCTATCGCCAATATTTGCTGGCTTTAATTTAGGGAAATAGCAAATTCATGGTAGCTTCAGAAATTATAAGTATATAAATTTTTTGTTTTTGACACAACTTCGACATATTTTTACCCTCCAATTTTATTTAAGGGTAGCCGTAGTTTTTGCTAATCTTCCAATTTATTTCGATGTTTTTTAAAACCAATATATAATGATCAATCACTAGACACTTTAGTTCTTATGTACTATAAAAGGAAGACCAGAAAAACTAAAAAATAATTTTTGATGAAATGTACAATATAATCTCGCTCAGGTGGTCACGCAGACTTATCCGTTAATCTTGTCTTGTATAATTATTCTGTGACGCAGAGGTTGAGGCAAGGAATGGCGGTAGCCTTCGGTCCAATTTTCCTAGGAAAAAGACCATAGCTGACAGCTGGTTAATATACTAAATCTAATTCATCAATTCATACATCAAAATATTATTATTACCTATATAGTATCGATGACCTGGTGGTCTAGGGGTAAGGTGTCAAGACTTCTGTGTTGGGGTTCAATCCTCGGTTCCGGCACAGATTTATCTGCTTACCAAACCCTTCCTTCAACCTCGGACAAGACGTGTATTAATCACAACTTGTGAATGTGTGGAATGCCAACCCTCCACTGTGGTTCGGATCCCACGTTAAGCTGTAGGTCCTCCATTTCATCTCACAATCACCCTACCATTGCACATTAGCGTAAGTGCGTATAAACCAGAACGGGTAGTAAGACGCGGTAATAATAATAATAATAATAATAATAATAATAATAATAATAATATATAATATCACTAAAAATATATTAAAATATTCTTGGCAGCAATAAAATAAGTTTGTATTTTCTAAAAGACCCTTTCTACTAGAATCCTACTATATTATATATATTGGTTCGTGACGGTTAGAGCACGTATTGTTATAGTTTCCGGCTTTTTGAAGCGTGCTGGCCGCTATGTTGTCTTTGAGAAGGAGAAACTCCACACTAAGAAGCCCTAATTAATAACTGATTTAATGAGTGAATACAGAAAGCGGAGTTAGAATTATTGTCGTGACACTTTGTTCCGCAGTCTCTTGACGTCACTTTTGAATTATTGGTCGTTGGTGGTGTATTTATGGCACGTTTAACGATACATTGACCGCCTCTTTGGTGTCTTAGTGGTCAAAATTCCTGACTACGGATCTAGAGGTCCCCGAGTTCGATCCTCGGCACTTACAGAATGTATCTGTGAAGCAGAGGGTCTGTAACGGGGCCAAACTTAGCCTCGTGAGGACAAATGAGGAGCTACTTGAATACATAAGTAGCGGATCCGGTCTAGAAAACTAAGATTAACGGCTGGAGGGCTCGTTGTACTGACACCGTGATATTCTCTATTCACAAATGCTAGCATTACCATCGCTAACGGTGGTGGACGCTCGGTCGGTTTAGCTCGATCTCGGGGTCACACAACGAAGGTTTTTTTAGGGTACATTCTCAGCTCACTATCAAAAGTTTCGACGGTTTTATATTTTGGCAAATGTTTGATTTCAAGTAGTTTTTTTTTTTTTGTGATAAAGATGTCTGTTTCAACACGTGAGTTTTGGCCCTGAGTTTTTAAGTTGGGACGGAAGGAAGAGGTATGACTAATATTTTTGTAGTTTTATATACAAAAAAATTTTCGTCCAAAATAAATAAGATACTGTCTGAATAAATACATTTGTTTAGTTTGCCAACCATTGTAACAAGGGCGTAGAAAGTGAGGTTTAGGGGTGACCAGGCCCCCTGGAATTTGATGGGGTGTCCATATAAACGTGAGAAAACTTTTATTGGTTATAGGTAGAGTAAAATTTTCTAATCGATCCTCCCTCTTTCCCCTCGGAATAATGTATTTTTACGTCCTTGCCTAGTATTCTCTACTGTTCTTGAATCCTATCTGTAATGAGCATTGCAGCATTTGACCAAGAATATTTCTCGTCATTTAAAAAATGTCTCATCAAATGCTGCTATACCCATACAAATGTTCAAGAACTGGAGATTATCATTTGTAGAAAATTAAGTTAAATATATTCATATCTACTGGAGAAATACTTAAGGTGGGGTGGAAGGGGACGCGAGAAAATGCCAGTTTTTTTGCAGTTTTAATGGCAAAAACGTTTTGGCTAAAATAAATAAAATATTGTTAGTACAAAAATTAGAGTTCAATTTTCTTCACAAGGTGATACCAACAGTTGTTGAATATCTGTCATGAGCATATCAGCATTAGATTAACTTTTTAAATGAAGATAAAAAGTTTTCATTAAATTTCAGGACACCGTTGACAGATGTTCAAGAAATTTTGAGGTCAACATGTGAAGAAAATTAAACTATATGCTTGTACTGGAACAATATTTTATTTATTTCGGCCAAAAAAAGTTTTACCATAAAAAACTGCAAGAAACACCAGTTTATTTCCTCGCATCCCACCTTAATTTATTTTGACAAAAGATGTTTTTTGTTATAAAAAACCATCAAAATACTAGCTTTGATTCGCGTCCACTTCCATCATTGGGATTGTCTTAGATAAATTACTAGGGAGGGGGGCGTGGGGATCGGAGTTATGGCTAGGATAATTTGTGGAGAAAGGACCCCTTCAATCTCCAGTAGCAAGAAGAGTCCCAGAAGTACAAAATATGCTATTCAAGAGCTCATAAAACGACCGACTAACAGATATTTAATATAAGATTACGAATTAACCATAAATTGTATTCATAACAGTTTTTTTCCACTACACACCTGGTAATAATAATAATAATAATAATAATTCAACCCGAAGGTTGGCCCTGATGGGTTTCCCACCCCTCTTAAGAAGCGCGTGCACTCAGCCCTTCAGCTGGTCAGTGTCACCCACTCACCCCATCTGGGAGAAAGCACATATACTACACTGGATATCATCGCTGAGGAAACTGCATGGCTACAATTGGGAAACAGCATTGTTGTCATTCTCTCGTTTTCATGTGGTCAATCTCTCCCTCAAATATAAGACAAGTTTCCCAACGCTGGTTGATCGATGTTGCCAATAGCTCCTTCTTACCCCATCAAACCACCCACCGACATAGCTGAGAGCGAGGAGATTTGGCACCACCTAACTGAGAGAGAGCTAAGTTAAAGGTTTTCTCTATAAGACCTGAAGTTCCCCCCTCAGCAAATATATTGAGGGTAGCTAAGTTCTGAAGGTGCGGTGGTTTCCCGTTGCTCTCCGCATTGACTTTCTATGAGTCAGTGAGAAAGAGCCTAACATTTTTTTCGCCTATTAAGGCATCTCATATACTTTCCAAGGATCTTTTACATTCCATAATCGTAATGGGACTAACGAATTTACTTTCCCTTCGAAAGAAGTTACTATACGGATTTTCATCGGTCGATATAAATCCTTAGACCTCGACCGGGTTACAACCAGCGTACATAAGGTCCTGAGGTTAGCACTCTAGCTCAAGGCCACCAAGACCCCAAATGTAAACCTAGCAACAGAAAAATTGGGATTAGTAATATGTGTTTTTTTTCACTTTAAAATAATTATTTTTCCGTTGGTTGTATCAATACTTACTCTCACAAATGACTTGGAGGGTACTTAACACAAGTGGATATCTCTAATTTTGATCATATTTCTGTAACTATTTGAGAAACGAAATAACTTATTGCAAAGGGTTAGTCTTAGTAAAAAATATTCTTGTTTTTAAACCTGAAATATATTTTTTATTAAAATCAATAGTTTCTGAGCTATTGGAAAATATATCTTATAAATCAAGGTCTGAGAAATTGATTGTTATACTTTTTGGTGAACATAGAACATAATTTTTTCTCAATAGTTTTGTGGTGTATATTATTTTACTTTATGCTCTTTAGTGAAATGTTTCTGCAACAATTTATATATTAGGAGACCTGGTGGTCTAGGGGTAAGGTGTCAGACTTCTGTGCTGGGGGTCCGAGGTTCAATCCTCGATCCCGGCAGAGATTTATCTGATTGCCAAACCCTTCCTTCACCGCTGACAAGACGTGTATTAACCATAACTAGTGAATGTGTGTAATGCCAGGCCTCCACCGTGGTTCGGATCCCACGTTAAACTGTAGGACCTCCATTTCATCTCACAATCACCCTACCATTACACATTAGCGTAAGTGCGTATAACCCGAACGGGTAGTAAGGCGTGGTGATAATAATAATAACAATAATAGTGATAATAATAACTATACATATCGTTTCATTGCATATATATTACGAGTTTTGATTAAATTTCTCCATTTTTAGATAAAGGAGTGAGAAAGTCTGTTCGGTTTATTTTTCTACCATTTAATTTTTAATGTGCTAAAACTGTTTCAACGTTCTCAATATCAATTTAATCTATTGAATACTCCAGGCTACTAACAAAATACGATGTGACGTTTGATTCCAGATACACACGTATTACATATTTAGGTTACGCGTTATCCGCGGGGTGAGACGGGCTCCAATTAAATAATATACATATATATATATATCTTGGGCAAGGTATGGTGGAAACTAGAGCGTGTTTCCCACAATTCAATTAAACTCGTCAGAAACCAGACACCGCACATGGGTTTAGAGAAAAGGGGGTTAACTTTCATGCAAGCACAGTGTTATCGATTGAGCCGTTCAAAGAGATATAATTTTTCTAGAACAGACACAACTCCCAGTCCCCCACCCGTAGATCCCTCATCACGAGAGAGGAAACCCTTAATTTCACCAGTGTTATATTATTACATTTTATCGATTTCGGGAATCAAACTGGTGGAACTTAACTCATCAGAAAGACACCTACTGAGCAAAGTTGTAGTAAGTTTATTAGATTAGTGACAGCATAAACATCCACGACACCGTTCTCATCATAACGAGTATTTTCTTATTCCAAGTCTTACTACCCGTCCGCACCATCTTTATATTTACATTAAGTAGGTAAGGATGAGAAAAGTAAGATTAAGAGGTATAATTTGTGTGGGAAGATAAGGAAAAATCGCTTAGAGTAAAAATGACGAATATAGGAAGAATGGGATTCAAATCCCAGTCGGGTCTATTGAGGGTGGTTTTTCATTCTCCCTTCACACAAATCTGGGTACACCTTATCCATATTAAACCTTCCTCACCAACACTAACACATTAGTGTGATTATTATTGATGCATACAACCATAACGGGTAATAAAATGCGATGATAAAATAACTTAACAGAACCTTTAGACACCCATCTAAGATTCGAACCATGTTTTATGAAAAATTGAATCATCCAAAAGAATTCAAAAAAATATGGCTACGTCTCTAACGTTTCAATGACGTCATATATATTCAAGACATCTTCGATCATAGCTTAGAGTGACTAGAAATAATTTATCATTTTCGATTAAAGGATTAAGGCGGGGGGGGGGGAATGTGTATTTTGGCTTTCCGTTAGGGTTATACGCTTAAGTACTAATTACGCTAATGGGTTAGGAATTGGGAAGATTGAATTTAGAGAAAGTGAACCCGCATTTGCGTGGAGGGAAGAGTGGAAAACCATTTATGGAAAACCACGCCAGTTCACCCAATTGAGATTTGAACCTTGATCTCCCCGTCCTCGGTAGTCAAGCACAACACGAAACTAGTGCGTTAGCTAACTACGCCACCGAGGCGAGAACACGTTTAAAAAAAAATCTTCTTTAAATCTTTCACTGTAACAAAATGTAAGAAAAGAGACTTATTTCAGATTGTTTAAGGTATTAATATCAAGTAAGATGGTAATTTTTTTCAAATTGTTCATTGTTACAAGATGTATGAATGTACAAGAAAGAATAATTGAAGAATGTATTTTTGTAAAAATTAATGCGGGTCCACTATAAAAAAACAAATAAGAATATTTTCGATCATGAGAAATATTTTTAACATAGTTCTTATAGGTTACAATTCTATGAAAAGTTCAAACTATACCTATACCCAAAACGACGGACATGTGGATTAAGGCACCAGTCTTGTATATTAGGGTTTGTCGGAGACAGGTAGGCAAGAGCGAATATCCCGGTGTGGTGAGGTTGTTTTTCATAAATGGTTTACCTATCTCCCTCCACGCAAATGTGTGTTCATTTCCAGCTTTATCTTCCCTGGCTTATTCGTGTACAGCTATAGGAATATAGCCATGACAGAAGTAAAAAGAGGTGGATACATTTATTTTAATTGACAACTTTTTTATAGCACCGCGTCTTACTAACCGTTCGGGTTATACGCTTATGTACTAATTACGATAATGGTTTTATGGATTAGTAAGGTTATATTTATAGGAAGTGTACCCGAATTTGCATGGAGGGAGAAAGCAAAGCTATTTTGGAAAAATCACCCTCAGTACACCCGACCGAGATTCGAACCTAGAACACCCCGCTATCGGCAATATAGTATACAGTACTACGAAAGCAGCGTGTTAGACCATGCAGCCACCGAAGCGGGTTTGTCAATTTAAGAGCAAAAATATTTTGAATACTTTCTAAGCCTTCCTTCCTAGCGCGATTCTACTACAACCCAATTTTCATTAAAAAAAATACCCTTTAAGAAAATCTAATACTTTTTTTGTGGCCAATATTGACATTTTTTAACGATATTATTTTTGTTATTTTGTAGGTGTTGATAATTAGCTCTCAAAAGGGACAGCTGATTCGACGTATGAAAGAGTGAAAGTAGATCTAGTAACTTTTTGAGCTTCTAGATAAAGTTATTCCCATAAAAATTGTACTGTATAAATGCGTCGGAGCTACGTTCAAAAATATTCAAAAATAAATAAAAGGGGACTGAACGTAATTTTTTTAGAAACAGCTCCATGTTACTTTTTATTCTTAAATAGTAATCCGATTGTCTCTGTCCGCCGTAGCCACATTCGAACTGTAAAAGTGTTTCCACCGGTTAGGTAGGAAGTCGAACCCCGTTCATCTCGCCCATAGAAGAGAGTGAGAGTCTTGCCGTGTCACGCACGGACTACCTCAGCCAAAAAAAAAGAGTGTCGCCCGCACGTCTGATTCAACAACAGTCGTTCAGTTCAATCCTAGCTGCTGGCGGTGAAAGGCTCGCCTTGACTCGTAACTGGACTTAAATAGTTGTCGGTTGTGTCGAGAGCGCTTCTAGTGACGAGTCGTCGTCTTTGACCGCCAGGGGAGAGAAACGAACCAAGGACAACATGAGGAACTTGGGACAGGTAAATTAAGCCAACCTTTTTTTTTTCTTTTTTATTTTTTACTTCTTCATTAGGAATTTTGAATCATGAAAATTTCCTACCTAAAAATTATGATGGATGTTTTATGTGCTCTCGTATTCAAAAAAGTGGGTCTTATAATTGTGTATGTCTGTCTGTCTGTCTATCCCTCTTTATGTTTATCTGTACTTGTGGCTACAACCCTAAAGTTTTTTTTATTTAGTTCAATCTTGATAAACTTGATTATATGTTCTTGTCTCGAAACCAAATTTTTATTTCGATTAGCTCTAATATTACTGGGCTTTTTTTTTTTAGAAATTTTATTTTATTAAAAAAAAATGGCACTAACGATTTTGTTCAAATTAGATATCTGGGGAGGGTTTAACATAATAAATAACAACGCGTACCTGTTATTTGGTGGAAAATTAATTCAAGGTTAGTTTACTGGTGAATGATTTGAGAAACATTTGAAATTTAAACCTGAGAAAGTAGGTACTATTTAATCGTAACATTTATTTTTGTGTGACCCGATTCAATGGCCAGTTGGTCCAAGGTGTCACTTTCGCCTTAGACTGGACTGCCAAAGACAGGGATATCAGGGTTCGGATCTTGGTTGCGTGTACTGAGGGTGGTTTTCCCCTAAATTGTTCTCCATTCTCCCTCCATGAAAGTGCGGGTACACGTCCTCTAAATCCAACTTTACTCATCCCTGACACACTGGCGTAATTATTATTATTATTTAGCACCACGTTTTACTACCCGTTCGGGTTATACGCTTAATTACTAATTACGCTAATGAGTTAGGAATTGGGAAGGTTGAATATAGAGGAAGTGAGCCCGCATTTGCGTGTAGAGTGGAAAACCATTTATGAAAAGCCACCCCCAGTCCACCTGACCAAGATTCGAACCTTGATCTCCCCGTCCTCGGTAGTCGAGCTTAACTCGACTAGCGCGTTCGCTAACTACGCCACCGAGGCGGTTACTGGCGTAATTAATACATGTGCGTACAACACGAATGAGCAGTAAAACACGGTGCTAAAAAATAAAAAAATAATATTTTTTTTGTGTGTATGCATCACATTTAAAAATTAATCTAAACTAAACCTAATATTAACACTAATGAGGTAGGGACGAGAAAGGTATAGTTTAGAAAAATGTATCGGTACGTTTATTTTAATGGTGGATATGGTGGGTATGGTGGGTATGGGTAAACACCTTCAGTACACCCCACCAGGATTAGAAACACAACCCCAGAGTCACAGGACAAACTATACATGACAAAACATAACATTAAACTAGAGGTCGGCCAACAGTCGATCGCGGTCCACCTGTCGACCGGAGTTTGGTCAATCACCTGGTCAAAAGGATTTAGAAAAAGAAAATGGAGTGTTTGCAGATTTTTCTCAAACCAACATTAGAAAATAGAAATATTGAAGCTGTTTGATTGATGACCATTTACAATCCTACCTTTTTTTTATGGCAGAGTAATTATGAACTCTCATTCAACAAATTATCCTAAGATTATGTGGTGTCATGCATCAACTTCACAGTCAAGTGTTTAATAAGAAAGTACTTTTTTTCGGGGAAATTATTTATATTACGTGGTTTGATGAAAAAAATCCGTTTCTGTGTGTGAAAGTTCTTATATGCAAGATAATTTTACTATTAAAACACAAAATGGATTGTTTTTTAGCACCACATCTTCCTTTTATTTTTTTATTTAGCACCACGTCTTACTACCCGTTTGGTTTATAGGCTTGAGTACTAATTAAGCTAGTGGGCTAGGAATTAGGAAGGTTGAATATAGAGGAAGTGTAACCACTTTTGCGTGGAGGGAGAGTGGAAAACCATTTTAGATAAACCACCCTTAGTACACTCAACTGAGACTCAAACCTCGATCTCCCCGTCATCTTGTCTACTGCGAGAGTAGCACATTCGACTATGCGGCCGCTGAAACGGGTAAAGTAGGTTATTCATTTTTTTTAAATGAAACAAACAATAAAAGCCTTTGGTTCGGTAGTAGATCACAAAGAATTTTCCTTCTCTAGAGTAGATCCCTAGATTAAAAAGTCTGCCCACTCCTGACGAGTTTAAACCAACCGTTCGGATCTAGCTACAACTTATAGTAGCAAATTTAAGGAGTAAAGCTTGTTTAACACGTTCGCCGAAACTGGAAAGCAGAATCTGCTTGAGTAACGCAGCGATTCACACGCTGTAAGTTGACCCATGATGCATTGCAACGCTAACTTAAAACAGCTGATCATCAACCTATTTTATTTTCTATTGGATAAATATATATTTTAGAACATTCTCCTGATGGATGTTTTCAAATTATAATGCTGTGTCTTGGCATAATCCAATACATCGAAACACACGCTTTACAGGTTTATTTCAAATCTCCTCACAACGGCCAACGAAGTTGTCTGCTTTCTTCAGGCTGTAGAGCGCATGCGTTGCCAAATGCGCATGCGCCCTGATTTGAGATGGTCGGTTCTGAGATTTGATTGGTTATCTTGTGTCGAACATCTAAAGCAGAGCGGATGAAGTAAAGATGAGTTGAACTTTAGCGGAACAGCTTGCGCTGATGAGGCATAAATCTTGTAATTGGCTTAGAGTTGTCACCTGGGTACGTTTCTGTTCTGCGCTGGTTTTTCGGTGAACGCGTGAATCCACAGTAAGGCTGGAGTGGATTAATTTGAAGATGCTTCAGTGGTATTATGAAGAAAGAAAGGGGGGTGGGAATCACCCATAAAATCCTATTTAAAATATATTTTAATGCTTATCCAAGGGAATAATGGTAGTATGTGTCAAATAAAACTTTTTTTTTGTATGCACAGCGTATTTTTTTATCTGTTTATCTTACTGTCCGCATATTTATAACCTTGTGTAAGAGATAGTTAAGGTTGAATTAAAACAAAATGTGCCCAAATTTCCGTGTATAGATTGATAAAAATCATCTAGGAAAAATCATGATCTCTAGACACAGCCGGAACAAAAACTCTGACCTTCCAGGCACTGGGAACCCAGTTCAAAGGGTGTTGACGCCCTAGTCCACGTGCCCACCGATACCGGATTGTAGCTGTTTTCATGCGAGGCACATATACCCAGTTTTAGCGCCAAAATGCCCAAGGTCAACCAAGAGGATAATTTATTTTAGTTTTTATACAAATAATGAAGCCTCGCTGTTGTCCAGCTTGCAAGGTTAATATCTAATACTCTTCGAGAGACCATGGATCGAATCCCAATAGGGTCGAAAAACTAGTATACATAGGATGTGAAATAATTCGAGGTAAAGGGGGCTTAGAGAACATAGTTAAAATAAATGTGATGTTAAGATTTTAGATAACATTAAATACCAGACAATTAACAGCCCAACTCTTTGGCTAAGTGGTTGGAGGTTTCTGATTTGATACCAGTGGATGGGGAGTTTACATTTTGTATCTGGGCTCCACTTGATATCTAAATAATATAAATCTTAAAGCTAGGCTTGGTTAAATAACATTTCGCATGCTGTTTTAGGTTAAGTTTTTTGTTTTGCACCGCATCCTTCCACTCGATCGGGCTACACGCTTATGTACTAATTACGTTAATTTGTAAAGGATGAGGAAGGTTGTGTTTAGAGGAAGTGTACCCACATTTTCGAGGAGACACAGAGGAAAACTAATTATGACCGGGACTCGAGCCCTGGGCTCCCCGTAATCTTCAGTCCAGTCCATTGCGAGAGTGATTTTATGACCATTCAATCACTGAAGAGTTTATTAAATAACCTATCCGGAAAAAAATAAAATAACCACGTATATATCTAAAAAATAAATAAAAAACAATAACATTCATACTTAATCCCACCGTACCCTTAATGGATAGGCAAGAAACTGTTCATATAGCTCAAAAAACAACTCCGTACTTAATTCATCCTCACTAACTTTCTCTACACTTCCCTCTTCTTGCATACTTCCCTCTCCTTGCATACTTCCTTCACTTCAACTACATACACACACCTAGTCATACATGTTCTTTTATTCCTTAAACTCTTAATGTTTCTCTTTTTCACACATTCGTCTACAACATTTAACCACGTCTCACATGGCCTAACCCTTCCTTTTAAACAAAACAAATTTTAATAAGAAAATAATAGTATACCTATACTAATAATTTAGTAATAGTACTGGTAGTGTAAATGTGAATGCTAGTCTTCAATATAATATGCAAACATTTTCTGAGATCCCAATAAATTACCAGGCCTCTTTTAGACCCCTGGGCTCGGGTTTGATGTACCCCTTTCACCATCCTCTCATAGGTACTGGCACCGAACCAAACATTGTAACAGGTTGGGTTTTTACCGATTCAGTTTGCTAATTCCCTCGCTACAACACACGAATGACATAAATGGATCGCATCAATAATCACGACGGAACGAGGATCGAATCGGCCGAGATCTGGTCTCGACACCGTGTCCGTGTCTATCGTCAACCCGCTCCAGCCCCGACGGAGGATACGATACTAGGATATGATACAAGTTTGGACCCGGCTTAAGGCATCACTCTCGAAATAGAATGGAATAAAGATAACCGGGGGTTAGAGGTTCAAATCTCTGGTCTGGTTTACTGAGGGTGGTTTTTTACAGATTGGGTTTTCCACCATCCCTCCACGCAAATTCAGGTACATTTCCTCTAAATTTAACTACCTCATTTCAAACAAATTAGCGTAACACTAGTACATATGTAGCAAGATGTGGTACTAAAAAATATGAATGTATAAAATTAATATACTTGCTTTTGTAAAACTACTTACAATACTATGGGACAGTCCATAAGTCACGACCTAGGGAGCCTGAAGGGGTATGGGGTTTGTAAACCCCTCCCAAAAATACCCCTTCCCAGAACCATGTGGAAACGTTATAATAACATTCATTGGGTTATGTCTTAGACCATACCCGTAACTAATGATTCCTTTCCATCTTGTAAGCCTCACTGATCATATACACCAAATTATATAGTCAACGATTTATGTTAACGAGTTATACTTGACCTACATACGTGCAGTAGGTGACCTGGCAGTCTAGGGGTAACGTGTCAATACTTCTGTGCTGAGGGTCCGGGGTTTAATCCTCGGTCCCGGCACAGTTTTATCTGATTGCCAAACCCTTCCTCCACCTCTGACAAGACGTGTATTAATCACAAATTGTGAATGTGAGGAATGCCAGGCCTCCACCGTGGTTCGGATTCCACGTTAAACTGTAGGTCCTCCATTTCATCTCACAATCACCCTACCATTACACATTAGCGTAAGTGCGTGTAACCCGAACGGGTAGTAAGACGCGGTGCTAGTAATAATAATAATAATAATAATAATAATGTAGCTTAAGCCGAAACTTGGGAATTAATTGCTCCCTAACGCGACCTTATCCCCCAAAAGATTGTTAATTTTAATTAAAATGGAACTAAGATTACGCATACCTTTAGGAACCATTGGTGGTGAGGGGTGGGGGGAGGTGAAGGTAAATAGGTATTTTGTGGTCACACTCATTACGGATTCAATTTACAGAGATGAGTAAATCTGGATTTTTTTCCTGACAGAAATAAACTTTGAAGAAATCCCCCCAGTTGACGAATGTCGAAAACCACCACTCAAAAATTTCTTGAAGTGACGTATGTGGTTCTTTCTATATGGTCTACACATTCTTCATCGCATCATCTAATGGAAAGGAAAATCCGAAACACTTAATCGAAGGACAATACTTTCACAAAACTAGTGTTCACTGTTCTCTCTCTCAACTAAACTAGTTACAGGTATGTTCAAATATTACAGAACATTTAGACGCGTGGCATTAAACAGAATATTGAAGTCATTCTACATAAAAAAAAAAGTATCGGCTACCACAAGTGTTCTATGGCGTCAGCCTTTGTAATAGATTGAATTTCCGGGAATTTAAGGCTCGAATATAGTAGTGGTGTACTGGGGTTACACATTTAAATAATTGTTTTGGAGTTCACATTCCCGCTTCACTCTAATGCAGACACATTTACTTCATCTAGCCTTCTCATCCCTAAGACATAGACTTAACAATTCAAGAACTCGTGTGGTTAAACCTAGTATTTTTTTTTTTAATGGAAGAAAACATTTTCGACCTTTAAATGTAAGAATCCCTGTTCCATTCTTTAAAAAAAATGTTATACACTTTAGCTCAGTCGACGAAGCGTTGGATCTGTCTTCCTATGAAAGCGGAAAATGTATTATTTTAAAATTGGGTTTAATCTTTGTCACTAAACGGTATTTGAACAATATGGATAAATGATCAAGGATGATCCGCGAATAAAATGTATGGACGCTATATGATAAAATATTAGAAATACAATACAAAATATAATTTGAAAATTATACGCGCCTAAAATAGGTGTAATATTTAGTACTGTACCAGTAATAGATTTTTTAAATAATGGCCTAATTAATTTAATTGATTCAGCCATTAGGACTGATCCTGTGAACAATCACATATCAATTTATGATACACAAGTATTAATTAATTTATGACGATGATAAAGAAAAAACTTGTAGAGTTATCTTAGCGTCAGTGACCTCGTCTGGTGTAATAATCCCTGATCCGGTTTGAATTCCAATTAGATTCGTTTTATTAATTTTATATCGTTTTACATGCTGTGATCTTCACTGCTGTGCTTTCATCCTTTCTCTAGGTTAAGGTGGCCGCCTCGGTCAGCGAGAAAGTATAATTCGCTGTTAGGCCACACGGCTTAAAATAAAATATTCTGTGTCATTTTCTGGAACTACTTCTCTAGTCTGTATAATATTGTACTCTCTTTCGCCATTCACCTACAACCACCCTTTATAATGTCAATAAGAAAGAAGGGAAAGAGAACTAATAAACTTATCATCTTAATTTAGACAGCAAAGCTCGCTGCTTGTTCTTAATCATCTTAAGAATTTCTGTCGTAAAACTACCAATAAATTACTGTATTTGTTAGATAAATAATAGATCTAGTGCATTTTTTTCTTCAAGCTCGTAGCTCCAAATTATTCGTTTGAAAATGAGCTAATATCTAAATTCCACAATTTTTTTTTTCTATTAATAAAACTCAAAATATAGGATTGTTAATTAAAAAGAGCCTAGTTAAAATATTTTGTCTTTATTTTGGCGTGAACCATATTTTGAAATAACACATCGTAGAACTAAATATTGCGTTAGAGTTGAAATTCTGCGCTGTAATTTCTCGTTTAACGAGGAGGCCACCTTAATTCTGATACAAGTCTTCACGTTCCACCGTTATCCTGACTTACTTTCTACTCTCGATGCGTCTTCCTACCCATATGGACCCTCCACGTATCTACACTAGTGGATCAGAGATTAATTAGATATGATTTAAAGAAATAGTACCCCTTCTTCCATGCAAATGCGGGTATATAACCTCTAAAAAGCTTCCTTATTCATCCTTACCTCACTATAGTAATATCATAATATAAGCGTATAGCCTGAACAAATAGCAAGATGCGGTGATGAAAAAAATATATTATTGGTGTTATTTTATATTATTATTATTATTATTATTATTATTAGCACCGCGTCTTACTAACCGTTCGGGTTATACGCACTTACGCTAATGTGCAATGGTAGGGTGATTGTGAGATGAAATGTAGGACCTACAGTTTAACGTGGAATCCGAACCACGGTAGAGGCCTGGCATTCCTCACATTCACTAGTTGTGATTAATACACGTCTTGTCAGAGGTGAAGGAAGGGTTTGGCATTCAGATAAACCTGTGCCGGGACCGAGGATTGAACCCCGGACCCTCAGCACAGAAGTCTGACACCTTACCCCTAGACCACCAGGTCACCGGTGTTATTTTATAGATATTTATATTGTCTATCAAAAGTGAGAGCTGCATTTAATATGATTTGGCGAATGAAAGTCGATCTAGCAACTTTTTATAGCAGTCAAATACGTCCATTAGTAAGAAAATTGGAGTCTATTTTAGGTGACTTTGTTCATGATAGAGATGGTTGAACATTATAATTGAGACATTGACACTTTGGCATTTGACAGACGCTACTTTTAATCCCTGAGAGGTAAAAATATAGTTTATAAGGCTACGTGTTAGTAAAAGAGGTGTGGTAAAAGTTATTCAGATTGCTTTCCCCAAATTTGGACAAGGATATGCTAAGATATGATGAGAAACGATGCATTAAAATTAAGACTGCACTTGCCATTTTTAAGGAAATATTATGTTTTAGTTGTTAAATACTTCGATTTTTTTTAAATTTATTTGAGGTATTTACCGTGTACTTTTTTACCTTGGTGATTATATTAGTAAGCGACTTATAAACTAACTTATATCTAGAACAAACAACACCCAGACACGCGACCGTCGATTCATGGCTGTGAAAGGTGAAACCCACATTTCAGCAATGATACATTTTTTTAGCCATGCCAGGAATCGAACCTGAGAGCCTTAGCTTAGTAGAAAAACACTTAGCCAACTGAGCAACTGTGCTATCATTGGGAGGAAAAGTTTGTAGTTTGTAGTTTGTAGTTATGATTGATATGAATTTTCTAAAAAATTGTCACGGTTGTACAAATAGTTCAAAATATGTATTGAAATTTTACGTAATATTTCAAACTTTGAATTTATTTCAACAAAACATCTTGGAAAAGATCAACATCAATGTTATTTCTTTAAAAAAATTAATGAATTATTTTTCTACACTAGTTTTAAGAAAATGTTAAAAAATTATTTTTTAAGAAATAGTTGAATACAGTCCAAACATAAAATCTTTAGTATGATAACAGATTGTTAGGTATTACACCTGCATATAGTCTGTTTTACAAGCATTTAATGAAAAACAGTCAGGCATCACACATGGAGTGGATACAAGCTCGCTCACCAAACATACTTTTACTCAAGTAAGAATTCATTCATTAAAACAGCTTTGTTTACTTTCTAGCTTAAAAGAAACAACTTTCTCAAGAGATGTTGCATTAAATGTTCTCTTCTCTCATACGTTAGACCTTCCCTCCGAAAACCAACTGAATGTTAATGTAGCTTTTCATATGTACGTGAAGATTTAGTTCCCCTCTCCCCCTCCTGCTCTTAAACGAGCAAAGTGTGTACCTATTTTTAAACAATCTCACTACTTTATTTCATAAGCGTAGGAAAAAACAAGTTTTCGATTTCGTGCAACAGGTTTAATTCTAGATTTGATAATGCAATAACTTTGGAGGTGAAAAAAAAAAGGTCCAGTGCGATAAATATCTACTCAACCTTAACCTTTGTAATGGTGTAGCAGAAAAAAAAAGAAAATAGCAATGAACTTTTTGTTTAAAAAAAACAACACGAAGGATCTACGTGAAGGAATTAAATAATGTTGTTAAGTCAGTCTGTTCAAAAATGTCACAAATCCATGGTGTTATTATATTCTATTAATTGAATTACTTCCTAGTAAGGATGTCAAACTCGATTTTTTCATACCTCGATATCCTCGATTCTTACTAGCATCGAAAGAATCGAGAATCGATCTTAATATTACGATTCTCTATAATTCGATTTTTAGCTCTCAATCAAAGTACTGGCAACTAAGAAAATGGCAAAATTCAGAACAAGTAGTAAACGAATATCTCTGATATTAGTTTATTTGGCGTTATTATCTATAATTTTTTGGTTCAGTTAACAACCCTATTTGGTGAATTTAAAAGACTTTTGCTTTCGACAATTGTTTGTTATACCTTTTTTTTTAATTATTTGACTCGGTGAGGCTTTACTTGAAGGTAAAAATACATGCGTTCTAATGTAATTACTAATTATTTTATTAATTTTGTAAAATATACTTTAATACGTGTTAAAAAAATGAACTTTTTTATCAGTTACACTTTTTTTTTGTTTCTTTTATATTCTATAAAGTTGAATAAATATGTTTTTAAATGAGGATGAATGCTTGGAAAATTAATTAAATAGTAAATGTTCAAGAATCGAAATCGAGTATCGAAGAATCGAGGTTTAACCTAATAATCGAATCGGAATCGAGAAAAGAAGGTATCGTGACATCTCTACTTTTCACATATTAAAAGATATTTCAAACTTGAAAAAGCTCACTTGGGGAAATTACCATCGATTGATATAGAGTTAAAAAGCATTGTGCTAACTACTACCCGCTCTCGCAATAAACTGGACTGCTTAGGACATGAAGATACGGGTTCGAATCTCTGTCAGGTGGTTTTCATAAAACAATTTTCCATTCTAATTCCATGCAAATTTGGGTACACTTCCTCTAAATTCAACCACACTCATCTATAACACATTATCGTAATTAGTAAATAATGTTTTAAACCAAGCGGGTAGTAAGATGCTGTGCTAACAATAAAAAATTATAAGTTTAAAAGACACAAAGATAAAAAATATGTTTACAATGATTTATAGATGTTACTTTCATTAATCCATGATTTCAGTCAAACGTATTTTATGAGAGAGAGAAAAAAAATTGGAATAGAATGTCGTGTAGGTTAAGGTGGAGGTAGGATATATAAGTTTCTCTACACCTTTTCTTTGTTTCCAGTAGAGTAACCACGCATGCGCGATTGGTGCTACAACATTATACTCCAGACAGAGAGCACGTGGTATCTATTGCTGCGCAGACTCAGAGAGATACTTACTATCACTTATCACGATTCTCGTGAATGTCTTAACAACGGAGGAAATCAGAGCGTGTCGACGGAACCATACGTCTGTGACACCTCGGTGGGGAATAAAGGATAAGAGAGAGGGATAATGTACACCGCGTGTAGGTTGAAACCGATTGCATCATGATCAATATTTCAAAATATTGTTTTGTAGCAAATTATGTTTAAAATTATTGAGCTGTGTAGGTATCTCGTCCATCGGAATATTTGAGAAAGTGACCAGGAGGATTTGGCATACTGTTACTGTGCCTGACTTTGACATGGAAGTCCAGGCTTTAATACCAACCAGCTACGTTTAAAGTAGTTTTCCATCTTGTTCGGGTAAATAATGACGTGAATTCTTTTAATATAACTCTTATTTCTACCCTAAAATAAAAAATAAATAACAGCGTTTTAGCTGGCAGGGGATGACATTGAATTGAGTCCCAAGTCACTTTTTTTAACTTTTCAGTTATTCAAATTGGGTTCAGGTTGTTTGAATTGAGGCCAGGGCCCAGCCTCTATTACTGTTCTACCAAACATAAACTCTTTTAGTAAGTCTATATCAAACGTCATGAAGTAAGTGTCGGGCGAAAAAAAAAACACGCTGTTTGTCATTAATGGCTTAAATTTCCGTTTTCACAAAATGCTAAGGGACGAATTACAACGGTGAACTTGTTGCGAGAGCTTTTTTTTTTTTTAACTTTCAGTCGATCATGTTATTTTAGCTAGCTACAATTAACCTAATCTAACCTAAGAAGTTCCTGTAAACAACCTCATAGGAACTCCCCTCCAACAACCCATAAATAAGAATAGGATTCAATTCAAGGTTTAGAACTCAATTCAATATTTCCCCAGGCAGAATCTGGTCACTAAGAGCCAATGATATTTACTAGCAAGTTCATCTTTGATTCGGGAAACCTGATTTGGAAGTAATGGTGGTTGTTTTAACAAATTTTGACTTTAATTGTGATTTTCCTGTCATTTATTAAAGAAGGTTCTTGTATATTCCTTAAAATTTACATTTCTTAGTGTTAAGCTAGTGTTTGTTACTCAAAACTCGAACGTGTATTAAACAAAGACTTGTAGATCCAAATGAATAAAAAAAAAGTTTTAAAATTAGCATTTGACTATGCCTTAAAAGACGAGTGAAGAATTACCCTGAGTACGGGACCAAATCCTGGATATATTTGTGACAAAGCTTGTCACCCTAAGATAGAGAACCGGGTTCAATTCTTATGTGAGGGTGTCAATTTTCAATTTATGAATTTAATACTTTATAGGGCTACATTCGTGATTTAAAATCCTTTTCAGCTTCGCCATTCATATACAATTGGAATTTTTTTTTACAAACAATCTAGTTTTAAAGAAATCAAATATGTTGTTCGTTTGTTTTGTTCATCTGTTTTTTTTAGTGAAACAGTAATAATTCCAAGAGCCTATGTGAAATAATTTTAGTTTGTGGACTCCTTGCTTTATGGGAATACAGACCGCTGTTCCTTCTTGAAATATCCATCTGAGCCAAAGTTTTCAGAGGTATAACCCAAATTCTTCACTCCCTCAATAGCATTGTATTTAATCAATAAATAAACTCTTTCGTCTATTTTTGAAACATCCTGTAGTACTCAATATCAGCTGACTGTCGGACCCAGCAGGCACCCGCATTGTCTGTGACGAAACGATGGATGCTTGTGACTCATGAGCGTCTGGTGTCGTCATCCCTTGCCGATTGAATATTGCAAATGATTTGATCGAAGTTGAAGGTTTTCTTGTGGATAGTGGGAATATATTAAAGTTTTTTTTTAAAGGCACCGAGTCTTAACCTCCATCTGTGATATCCGTATTCTTACATTAATGGAATAAAGGTGAACAAGTTTTAATTTAATGACAATGTATCAATATTTCGTTGAGGGAGAGTGGGAAATAGCTTAGTTTAAAAAAACACCTAAGTACACCTTTGTGGGATTCGAACAGCCACATCTCCATCTCTCAACAAACCAGACAAGACGATAGTGACGCCTTAGTTTGCATACCTACTGGCACGATTAGTTTAATTTGTAGTTCAGTACACATGTTGGATCTTACCTCGGCTAGGAAAACTTATCTCGATGTTTAACGCCAGAAATTGTGCTCTGTGGGCTCACAATATTAGCTTCTCTTCATAGCATACCTCCCTCGGAATTGAACCAGGTTCCCTCTTAGCAACAGGTAGTCTCTATCCATTAACCTACTAGAGCTGATGCCTGTGAGTTCGCCTTATAGGTTTTACGGTCTGATTTTAATAGGAAAGCTTTTTAACTGCCAACGAGAAAAGCTATCAGATCTTTCATATGATTAATAGGTAACGTCAGTTCATGTTCTCTTTATCTGTAATGTTTTATCTAATCAATATCTATAGAATAACATTAATAATATAGAAGAAATGTGATTAATTTTTGTCGCAAAAAACTACGTTTCAATTTTCTAAAAGGTCCTTCTTTTAAAAATTGTACTGTATCAACTGTTGGTGCTGGCCGGGGATGATGAAACTGGGAAGATTTCTCCATTCCCCAGGTGTTAACAAAAATCTACGAGGTTCTGATTATTATTGTTCTGTCTGTCTGTTTGGTCGATTGGTTGACGAATGAGAGTGAAATGTAGGAAGCGTCGGGGCGGCCTTGCCTCGTGACGTCACACATGATGAACTTGACACACATCTCTCTCTCTCTCTCTCTGGATGACAGGTTTCTTAAGGTCGCTGGAGAGCTCTTCTCTTTACCCACCACCGGCTTCTGTCCGTCATGTCTGAGACCACGTATCCGTTTTATGTGTAACATTTTGTCCGTTTTCTGACAGTATATTAGTACAGTTTATCTCCACTCGATAAATCGTTTATTTTTTTGCTTGGTCATCCGTTTTATTTGCATCTAGGTGACCTGGCGGTCTAGTGGTAAGATGTCGGACTTTTGTGTTGGGGGTCTGGGGTTCAATCCTCGGTCCCGGCACAGATTTATCTGATTGCCAAACCCTTCCTTCACCTCTGACAAGACGTGTATTAATCACAACTTGTGGATGTGTGGAATGCCAGGCCTCCACCGTGGTTCGGATCCCACGTTAAACTGTAGGTCCTCCATTTCATCTCACAATCACCTTACCATTACACATTAGCGTAAGTGCGTACAACCCGAACGGGTAGTAAGATGCGGTGCTAATGATAATTCATATTTTTTCAGGTTGTTTATTCATCCGCTTTCTGACTGTCTACTACTACACTTTAAGTTCACAAGTTTATCTATTTCTTTTTGCTAGTTTATGCATTTTCTTTTCATCCATTTTTATATTTTCAATCAGCTTAGTCATCCGCTTTTTGACAGTCTATTAGTAAATGTAATGTTCACTAGTTCATCCATTTCTTTTTGCTAGTTTATCTGTTTTCTTTTAATCCATTCTTATATTTTCAACCAGCTATGTCATCCACTTTTTGACGATGTGTTAGTACACTTTATGTTCATTTATAATCCATTTCTTTTTATTATTTATCAGTTTTATTTCAATCCATTCATATTAATTCCTCCAATTTATTCATCCGTTTTATGTTAGTCTATTTGTGAGACTGTCTACTCGTTCTACCATAAATTCATGTTTCTTTGTCCATTTTCTCTTCAACCATTCATGTTTTCTGCCAGTTTATTCATACATTTTCTGCCAGATCAATTATTACTATCAACTTTCTGTCTGCTCAGCTTTCAGTGCCATGTAAACCGTTTCATCCTTACTTATGTGGCGAAGACTGGGGTTCAAACCCTTGTCCAGGTGTCATTTTTACATATTTGCATAAATGTTTCCATCAGAATGTGACCTGAAAAGATGTGTTTGTTAAACATTTCATCTTTCTTTTATCATTTTATTCCCATGTTTTCTGACGGCTCATTCATCCATTTTCTATCACATTTATTCCATTGCAATGTATTCCTTATTTACTGTTCAATCACTCAACCGTTTTGATCTCATTCATTCGCATGTTTTAAGGCCATATATTTAAAGATGTTCTATCACTTATTTATGTACATTTACGTAAATACAAAAACAGTAATTAAAATTAAATTAATATGTAAAATAAATAAAAATATTTAACAGTAAACTAACCAAGATAAATGAGATAGCAAGTTTGTAACAGTATTAAATATTAAGACAAGCAACGTAATAGATTCATCGATGGTCACATGGTCTAAGGGGTCAAGTTTGCAATAGTCTCTATTGCTGGTGACAAGGAGTTTAAAGTTAAAATCTCAACCTGGTACGTTGAAGATGGGTCTCCATTGTTGATATATGAATGTGATTTTCCTATACTCTCTCTACGCTAATGTAGGTTCTGTTTCTCTTTCTATAAGTTAACCTAATAATAATAAATCACTTAGAATAAGTCGTTAATAAATTTAGTTTTAAAAGTCCTATTAAAAAAGTAGATAAAGTAGGATTCTGGTAGAAAGGAACTCTTTTGTTCAACATTGATAACATTTTACTGTTTTATAAATATGATTATTATATTTATCCTATCTTATATAATATATATGTAAAAGAGAAAGTGTTTGTGTGGTGGAGAGGGGTGTCCATAGATGAATAAGCACTTTGATATGAGTTGGAAAGCTGAAATTTGGCAGGAAGGTAGAGGGATTGTCTCATACAACCAGAAATATCTAAGAATGAGGCTCTAGAAAATTGGTGGGCTAAAATTATGAAAAAAAAGGTAAAAAATTAAAATTTGGCAAACATGTAGAGAAAGAATTTCAAATAACCAAATACATATTTAAATAAGAAATGTCTTTAAGGTGCGTACACACCAAAATCAATTGTTCGTGAGCAGCTCGAGAGCTATACGCGAACAGTTCGCGAGCTCAACTCCTACATAATGAAGTCATGTTCGCCATGCAGTTTGATAGCAATTCACAAAATTTCGATGTTATCATATTCAGATTTTTATTAATTGGATTTTTTAGATTCCATAGATTTGGATGCAAATAATAATATTGTTAAATTAAATTCACAATCTGTTCTTCGATCCATTCAAATGCGCTAACAGAAGTATGAATATTTTTTTAAAATTAATACTAACAGAACAGTGACCAAACAAAACTCTTGCGTAAGAAAAACGTCTACACTGCAATTGTTGTTCGTCGCGTGCTCGCTAATCATTTCTTTGATGTTACCGCTTATGTAGCAACTTCGACTGAACATAAAATTTAAAGACGAGCTGCTTGCGATCTATAGTACTCACCGATCTCATCAGTTGTTCGCTAACAGTTCGCAAATTTTGTATGAGTTTGAGAAGAGGAGTTGTGGGGATATAAAACTTCCAAAACTAATAAAAATAAATACTTATGAGAATAGTAGAAAATTGAAATTTGGCATGCAGTACTCCTCAAGAAAGAAAATTCAAGTTTTAATATTTATTTGCTTAAGTGGGAGTTGAAAAAATGGTGGGAGAATTGGGGGATCAATATTTCCAAAATTAATACATTCGGGGGGGGG
>CABFWO010000720.1:112382-126147 GCA_902155825.1 Timema genevievae
GGGGAGGGTGTACAGGTAAAAAAATAATCTAGTTGAGGTAAAAGGTTTTAATTTGTCAGAAATGTAGAGGGATCACTTCTAATAGACAAATAAATGTTAAATATAAGTTATTTTTAAAAGGGAGCTGGTAAAATGGGGAGTCTGAAATTTTCAAAAACTAAAAGAATAAACATTTCTTACAATATAATAGGATTGACATTTTTTCAGGCAAATTTAAGGATCTGAACAGTCTTAAATTTCAAAATGGAGGAGTTTAAAATAGAGAGGGAAAGTTCTCTTAAAATTTACAAAGCTAAAGCTAAAGCTAATATAAAAACACTTTTTTGGGGAGCAATAAAAATGTAGAAAATTGAAATGTGCATGTAAGTAAGTATACCTTTCCAGGTAGTCGAATGACATCTGACTATGGAACGTCAAGACTTAGAGTAATGAGGTGGACTGGAGAGAGATAATTCAAGATAGGAATAGGTTGTAATGAGGTGGACTGGAGAGAGATAGCTCAAGATAGGAATAGGGTGTAATGAGGTGGACTGGATGGAACTAGCTCAAGATAGATATAGCTGTAGTACTTTTGTAAGAATGGAAATTAACTTTTGAGTTCCTTGTGCCATAAATTAAGTAAGTAGTAAAAAACCGAAAAATGAAGATAATATCAGTATCCTCTCGTAAAATAAACAATTCCTCATTTGGAACTATTCTAACACCATTATGATGTCCGACACAAGAAATCAGCGAGTTTAAAAATGCGGAAGTGTGTTCCAGATATAATGTTTCTCAACTTGTGCAAATATTTAACGGATGTTCGTGTTGAGGAACGAAAAATAATGTCGTCGTCTCAAGACTTGCCAAATTCTCTTTTTTCAGATGTAAACAATGGATGAAAGTATCAGTGACTGTTAACGAAAAACAGGACGAGCATTCCGGGAAACTTGACATTATTTCACTTGTTTTGTTTTTTTACATTTTTACAAGGTCTATAAGGAACTTATCAAACGTAATAGTACTACGTCATAGAACATGGTTTCTGCCCCGCATTGATGTAAATTTTATTATTTATAAATGTGTTTAATTAAAGACGAACATTTTTGATGAATTTCTCTCTCATTTAAATATGGGTACATGTTGGTTATCTCTATTTGAAACATAATATAATTTCAAATCTCTTATTTTTTAAAGGATTTATAAATATCAAAATTATCAATTAGTTAACAAACATATTAAAAATATAATTCCTAGCTCATGTGATGGTTTTCTTGGTTTTGTGCCATAGATATACCTGAAAATAAATATTTTTTTAGCATCGCATCTTGCTACCCGTTTGGGCTATAAGCTTATGTAACTACTAATTATTCTAATGGTTTTATGGATTAAGAAAGCTATATTTAGATAAAATGTAATTGCATTTGCGAAGAGGGACAATGGAAAACCATTTTAGAAAAAACCTCAATACACCAGACTAAAATTAGAACCTAGATATCCCCGTAATCGGCAGTCTAGTATACTTTAATAATAATAATAATAATAATAATAATAATATTTAGCACCGCGTCTTACTACCCGTTCGGGTTATACGCTTAAGTACTAATTACGCTAATGGATTAGGAATTTGGAGGGTTGAATTAAGAGGAAGTGAACCCGCATTTGCGTGGAGGGAGAATGGAAAACCATTTAGGAAAAACCACACCCAGTTCACCCGACCGAGATTCGAACCTCGATCTCCCCGTCCTCGGCGGTCGAGCTCAACACGACTAGCGCGTTAGCCAACTACGCCACCGAGGCGGGTTAGTCTACTCTAAAAATAGCGTCTTAGACCATGCAGCCACCAAAGCGAGTAAATTAAAATATTTTTCTTGGTCTGACTTTGATATGTATAGTTATAATTTAAATTTCCTTTAATGTAGTGCTTGCAAACAGTCACAAGATCTATCACAGACCAGCACTGAAAATTATACAAGTACCTTACATAAAAACATAATCATATAGAAAACATAATAATTAATAATAGCTGATTAAAGATCATTACAAATAAATAGCTACTACAAGATAGGGAAAATATTAATAATGTTAATAATAACTACATTAATAAAAATAATTAGCGAATATCACTCAGCATTGATATCTATTATAAGAACAAAAATAAAAATAGTAAACAAAACAATTAGAATTTAGATATTAGAGGTAGAACATATACTGATTAAATTAATGATAGTGAAGTTCCTTAAATAACTGTTTTTGTTTGGTTCTTATTTTGTGGTAAAATTCAAATTGAACCAATCTAGAATATTCCCTATGGAAACAACGACCAATAAAGCTGACTTTATAAGGTTTATTTAGAGAAAACTATTTTGGATTAAGGGAGGATCGAGAAATGATATGAATATCTACATGATGAAGAACAAATTTACAAGAAATATTCCTATTGAAAATACCAAAAAAAACAACAGAAAAGTGCATCACAATAACGTATATGCGAAAAGATAGTTAGGTGCCATAAAGTGTTTCAAATTCTGTAATGATAGTAATATGTGGCACAAAGTTTAGGAAATAATAATAATAATAATGTACGGCTATTAATAACATTTTTGATAGGTCAAGACTTCGTCTAACCTTTAAAGTACCTTGCCATTATTTCAGAATAATTTTATTTATTTATTTTGGGTATTAAACGTACACTTTCTGGATATATTGATCAGCACACGAGAATTTATACAAGCGAGAGCGAAAGGACCAACCAATTTTGCCGAGAAAGGTATTTTCACATACCTTCCAGGGTCCTTTTACCTGCCACAATCCACATGGGATTGAAGGTTTTACTTCCTCTCCGAAGGAAGTTGTGCTAAGGATTTTTATCGCAAAAAAAATCCTTAGATCCCGGGTTGATTTGAACACATGGCCATCTGTTCCCGAGGTCGAGCACTTTACGCCAAGACCGCTGAGGTCGATTATTCTACCGTCATAGAACTTATAAAATAGGGCTAGGGTGTATTAATACGTCAAGGGAAGACTGCTACTTTTCAGTTTATATGTAGTGTACACTCTATCAAAATATACCTTCCTCATTCGAGTAATTAATGTATGCGCTTAGCCCGAACGGGTACTAAAACAATGAATAAACAATGTTTATTTAGCAGTCATATTAGGTTATTACTATTCTATTAAGGCGCGGTGCAACTAATAAATTAATCCAGCATCACTCGATAAGATGAGAAGATCCCCCTTAAATCTTCTACAATTAAGATTGTGTACTTAAGAGTCCGTCCATGGTCCACCTCTCATGGTGAACACGACAGGCTTTGCGAACAGGTGATGAAAGTGGGACGGAATCATGACGTCATTGGAAATAACGAACATTTTTACAAACAGAGTTATTTCTTCATGTGGGTACTCAACTCTGTCACCAATTTCGATTCTCTCTATATCTCTCTCTCTCTCTCTCTCTCGAAAAGAGAGATATAGGTTTACCTAATCGCGAAATAACTTTGGTCATGGCAACGTTTTGGACTGATTACTTTTTAATTACCACCAGAGTGTTATTTTTAATTAAGTACATTTTTACCATTTTCTATAAGTATTTATGGTGATTGCTACCATAACCTTAAGAGGTGGTCATACGGTCTGAGGCGTCAGGCTCGCAATAGACTGGATCGACTGTTTCGGAAAGGTCAAGGTTCAATTCTTCGTACGGTGGGCTCGGGCATTTTCTCCCAATAATATTGGGATATATTATGATTTATCACTGTAGTTTTTACATCTTATCTCTCTATGTTGACACGATTGACTTCCTGTAAACTAGCCTGCCAATCATCTTATCTGATGATGACGTCGGTAACCTGGTGGTCTACGGGTAAGGTGTCAGACTTCTGTGCTAGGGGTCCGGGGTTCAAACCTCGGTCCTGGCACGGATTTATCTGATTGCCAAACCCTTCCTTAACCTCTGAAAAGACGTGTATTAATCACAACTTGTAAATGTGCGGAATGCCAGGCCTCCACCGTGGTTCGGATCCCACGTTAAACTGTAGGTCCTCCATTTCATCTCACAATCACCCTACCATTACACATTAGCGTAAGTGCGTATAACCCGAACGGGTAGTAAGACGCGGTGCTAATAATAATAATAATAATAATAATAATAATAATCTTATCTGATATACCCGCTTCGTTGGCCACATGGTCTAAGACACTACTCTGGCATTAGACTAGACTGTCGATTATGAGGAGAGCGAGGTTTGAATCTCGGCCAGGTGTATTAAGGTTGGTTTTTGCAAAAAAAAAAAAATTCCACTAACCCTCCATGTAAATGCGGGTACAATTCCCATTAATATAACCTTCCTCAGCCATAAAATCATTAAGAGTAATTAGTACATAGGCGTAAAACCCTAACGGTTACTAAGACGTGGTACTAAAATAATTAATATTTTATTTTAATAGCTCAAAATCTTAAAATATATTTATTTATTAGAATGGTATTTTGGACTTTTTAAGCTGTTATCTTATCTCGCCTAGATCAGTCCTTGAAGGCGAGAGAAAGAGAGAGAGAGTGTTTTTAAACGTGAGAGAAAGGAAAAGTTTAGTGACTATGAACCATTTCATAGGTAGGAAAAAGAGAGAGGCTCTTTCTTCTTTTTTTGTGTGTGTGCACTATGCCTTACCACACGCTCGCGCTATCCGTATATATCCACTAATGAAGTATAAATGAGTAGGTTATAATAAAGATTAAATGTACCCGCATTTTAGAGGAAAAAGATTGTGAAACTATTTATGAAACACCAGTCTTATTACACCCGACCTAAATTCAAACCCCTATCTACCCGTCATAAGAAATCCAGTCTAACGCGAGTGTGACGAGTTAGACCACGCGACCACCGATGTAATTAAGAGAAAGGCTATTAAAAATGAGAGAGGAAAAATGACTTCTGACACTGCGTCCTAGAATTAAGTTAAGATAAAAACACTATAAACTGTTAAATTATTATATTCGTATATAAAATAAATTATTTGGATCTAAAATATTTAATTTGGTTTCATGAACTCCTGACATTCTATTCTATGTCCAAACGTTAATCAGAATAAAAACAACTCAATTTAACTTTTTGTTTACACCTACTTATACTTCACTTTTGGAACCTTTTATTTCTCTTTTGATTTTTTTTTGTATACGTTATTAATTATTTTTTAAATTTATTTGACCTGCTTCAGTGCCCGCATGATCTAAGGAGTCACTCTTGTGTTAGACTAGACTTCTGATGACCGGGAAATCGGGGTTTGAATACCGGTCCGGTGTAATGGGGGTGTATTTTCTGAAATTGTTCTCCACTCTCCATCCAAGCAACTGCGGGTACACACTTTATCTAAATTAACCTTCCTCATTCCTAAATTATTGACATAATTAACACATTTGCGTATAGCCTGAAAAAGCATTATAGCGCGGTGCTATATATATATATATATTAGTAAGATGCGGTGCTAAATATATAACTTTAATGACGAAGTTTGCTTTGGCATGAGAACTGGTTATTTTTAAGACAAAAAGCGTACAACCCGTACGGTTAGTAAGACGCGGTGCTAAAATATATATTTATAAAGACACCACTATAAGACTAAAACAATATACATCCCTCCGGCAAAGCTGGTCAAGAGCCCTAGAATAATAATAATCGAACACCGATCGGTTAACAGATTGCCCAAGTAGGGGGAAATATAACTTTCAATTACTTCCCCACAGCTTCCGGATCTGTATCCAGGTCATTAATTACAATCTCTAGGTCGTCTTGTTTCATATGGGATCAAGTTCAAACACATTATTTTCATGATTGTTTTAGTGTCATTTCTTTTTTCCCCCCACATATGAAAGGAACTTAATTGACAAAAGCAAGGTTGGTAGACCAGAATATCTAACGGTAGACCGGTATTTTACCTAAGCTGGGGTGATGAGAAGGTGTTTTCAACTACAATACAATTTCAATATAAAGAGCCTTTTAGAAAATACAAACACGTTTATTTTATGTTCAACGTTAATAATATTTTACTATATTTTTGGTGTTATTTTAGAGGTAATTTATCAAAAGTGACAGCTGCATCTCATAAGGCTTGACAACACAATACAAGAAAGTAGTCCAATACCTTAGCTCAATCGGGAGCGTGTCTGCCCATCAAGTTAAGGGTCTCAGGCTCGATTTTAGGCATGGCAAAAAAAAGTATAATTGGTTAAATGTGGGTTTTCGTCTTCACAGTGATAAATTAACGGCCGGGGGCTGGATGTGCGGTCTATTCTAGATTCATGCTAGTTTATAAGTAGTATGCTGATTTAATCATACAGTTAAAGTGGACGTTAAATACCTCAAATAATAATTTTAAAAGAGTGAAAGTAGAGCTAGTAGCTTTTACAGCCGTCTATGAAAGCTGGATTGTACGTTGTGGTTTTCCAAAGCTCTTCCGAGAAGAAGAATATTACTATAGTTTAAAACAAAAATCTTTTTAATCTGTGCACTAAAATTATCTACTTTATATCACTGATAACATATAATTTGATTTCAGTACAGGCTATTAATAACGAACAAATTGGTCAAGTTCAGTTAGCAAAATTTTTATTTATTTATCACTGCGTCTTACTACACGTTCGGTTTACACGCTTAAGTACTAATTACACTAATGGATTAGGAATTGGGAAGGTTAAATTTAGAGGAAATTAACACGCAATTGCATGGAGGAAGAGTGGAAAACCATTTAGGAAAAAAAAAACCCAATTCACTCGACCGAGATTCGAAACCTTGATCTCCCCGTCCTCGGCAGTCGAGCTCAACACAACCAGCGCATTACCAAACTACGCCACCGGGGTGGATAGTAAGAACAATGGTTTTTCAAAGTTTGAATATTGTTTAAAATATTCCTAGAGCTCCAAGATATATTATTTATTATTACAGGCCATTGCCCAGTTAATTACACACCCAATTATAAAAGAATCAGCCAGTATAACTAAAATTCCAATCTCATCTAATCCGAATGACAAGCAACGGGAAAGATCAAAGGGTTAAAATACCACCTGGGTATACTGCGGGTGTTTATTTTTGTTTTGATTTTTGCCTAGATGGCTTTACATTTACCTTTCAAGAAAGTTCAGCTATAATTCCTTTAAATTTTACCTTACTCATTCCTATCCAAGGAAAAATCACCTTCAATACACTCGACTGGGATATGAACCCCTGATCTCCCGGTAATCGGCAGTCTAGTCTATTGCGAGAATGATGCCTTAAATCAAGGGTCCCCAGCCCGTGGGCTGGATCCGGCCCATGAAATGAGTTTGTCCGGCCCACGAACGCTTTGACGAAAAGAAATCAATTATAAATACTTAAATAATGGTTCTCATGTATTCAGTACGCAAAATACCTACCTGCATACATACAACATAATGTGTTCTAATGTTACTTGACGGAAAAAACTCATACATTTATTGATTAATTGTTGTGTGTATATCCCTAACTTGTTTGTTCAGCATTATTTACTTGAGAAAATAAATTGACATCTATTCAGGTTTAAGGTGCGGCCGAAGGTAGCGCAAGTATTTTTATATTTGTAATAGAATTGAGATTTTTTGGCCAAAATAAATCAAATATTTCTCCAGTAGCAACATAGAGTTTAGTTTTATGCACGTGCTAATATCAACAGATCTTGAATATATGTCAAGGGTGTCCTGGGATTTTGTCAAAATCTTTTTTCTTTATTTAAAAAGTTTGGACAAAATTCCAGGACACCCTTGACAGATATTCAAGATCTGTTGCTATTAGAATGTGCATAAAACTAAACTCTACGTTGCTACTGGAGAAATATTTTATTTGTTTTGACCAAAAAAATGTAATGCTGTAAAAACTGTAAAATTACTCGCGCTCCGTTCGGTTGCACCTTAATAATAGTTATAATTTGTGTATATATAGTACACATATGTATGATATATACATATTATATACATTATACATAATGTATAATAATGTATACTAACGTATATATATATATTTTTTTTTGTGTGTATCTCTTTTTCGATCCGGCTCACCCAGATCTTTCAATACCTTAATGAGGGCCCTCCAATCAATAAGTTTGGGGATTCCTGCCTTAAACCATGCGGCCACTGAAGCGGGCCCTTCTCATTTACATCTGTAACAATTAGCAATATGACAATACAAAGTTTGGTTGAAAGATAAGACATCTCAAGCATCCTCTCCCAAGTTAAAATGGACTGCAAGAACAAAGTTAGGAGAAAACAATCGATTTGTGTGAGGTGTGTAAACGAGATATCGGTTGTTGTAGAAAGCAGATACTTATTTGGTTAGTTTATTGGAATTCCTTTTAGCAAATCTGTAAACCTGTTTTATGAATTTAAAATAACTCATAACCAAATGGTTGTTCTTAGAAAGTGGCGGCTTATGATAGTGTCACACATCCTCTGGTGAGTGTAACTTCTTTTTGCTCCAAGTCTCATACGCATACGCATTTTTTATTTTAGAACCGCCTCTTACCATGAGTTCAGACTATACGCCTATGTATTAAATACATAATGGGCTAGGGAATAGTACGGCTTAACATAGATGAAGTGCACCCGCATTTGCGGGGAGAGTGGGGAAAACCATTTAGGAAAAACCCTCAGTGCACCCGACCGAGATCCAACCTCGATCCCCTCCGTCTTAGGCTGTCAGTCTAACACGAGTGTGACGCATTATACCATGCAACCACCGATACGGGCGAGATAATTTTTTATTAGGTGTACTTGTTGGTAAACAATTGTGAAAAATACGTCATAATAATACACAAATGATATAAAAATTATTTTACTAAGGTAGGGAATATATTTTTTAATGTCGTGTCTTGTTAGTATTAAATGTTTTTTCATCAAGGATTTTAAAAAAATGAGATAATTTAATCATGTCCTTACTATTTAACAGAAAAACACAGTTTGGTACTAATAACTTTACTAGTAGTCAACATTAACATTCTTTGTAAATTGTAAGAATAATAAAAAGTTTCAAATGTGTCTTTCAAGGAAGTTTTCCGGTTTTTTTTTGTGTGTGTTCTCAGACTATATTTTACATGTCTCATGAGCTGCTAATTACAACTACCATAACATTACCTGTAAATCTTTTCCAAGAAGAAAAAAAAAACTGAACCATTCTTTCCAATGTCGTCATTATTGTATCCAAAGATAATTTATTCAAATCACGGTCTTATCACTTAAGTTATTTACTAGCAATAACTGGTATTTAGAGATTTAAAAAGAAAAAAAAAAAGACAGAGATAATATGAGACTGGTCAGACTAGATTTGTGAATCACATATCCTCAAGTGTGGCTTCAAGATCATATGTTCACCTTGCCCCGGGCCATATTGGATCTCTTTCCTCTCTTTTTTACTTCTCCACCGACCATTTCACTGCCACAGAGAGACCTGTGCCTGTCTTAGTGCATTTCCTTCATGGCCAAGTAGAGTATACCCTATGATATAAAAGTGACTACCGGACGTAGAAATAATACCAGATATCTTTATGCTCTGTAAGTTTGTGGTTCTAGTGTTTCTTCAGTGAAGTGATCCAAGTTGGAGTGTGAGAGTTGTGTATTATTCATAGTGGACAATTTGTATCTTATTAAAAGTAAAAATGAAATTGGTGAGTCAATTGTTTAAATGTATATTATTTAAAAATACAACGCGATTTTTATTTTATTTTTGACATTTTTCAAGCTTATAAGGTACCGGTATTTAAAATTAGGTAACATTACCCTTATTTAAAAATATCTATATGTATATATACATATAGTTTTAATCTAAGTTCAGATTTGCACTTTTTTTGCTAAAATAGGGTAGATTTTTTAGAATATATAAAATAATAGCTTGACTTAATAAGAACTCACTTTGATGGCCGCATGGTCTAATGAGTTACTCTCGAAATATATTTCCGATGATGGAAAGATAAACGATCAAATCTCGGTCGGCTATATTGAGGGTGATTTTCCCAAAATAGTTTTACATTATCCCTCCATGCAAATGCTGGTGCACTTTCTCAAAATATAACATTCCTAGCTACTAAAACCATTAGCGTAAAACGTGAGTGGGTACGTGGAACTAAAAAAATAAAAATATGGTATTTAAAAAACGTTATTAATTTTATTCATGAATTTTAAGCTTAGTTATAACAACTTTATCAGTAATTTTAAAATTTGATTCAACAACCACGTTTCAGAAAAGTTTAACTTTATAAAGAATGAAAGGTGAAATTTTAATTTATAATTTTTTTTAGTGAAAAATTAATAAAAACTAGTTTTATATTTATCAATTAGAAATGTTAAATGGTCTTATTTTCACATAATTAACTGAAACATACTTCTTCCTGCTTGTAACAAAAGTAAATGAAACTTCACTAAATCTTAAGTGACGTAACTTTCCTGTACTGGGAGAATCTTTGTACCGGACCACTAATTAAAAAACAAATCAAGTGAAATTATGTAAAGTAAAAGAAAGTGGTCGAGAACGTTTTCGTGTAGAGATACACAGCGACAGTTTGTAGGCACTACATCTTGTTATGTTGTCTTTACAATCCAACTTTCGGTCAATAAAGTTTTCTGAATAAATTAGGCCTACTTATAAACATACAGAGAAAACATTAAGTTGTGGTCCCCATAAATTACTTTTGAGAATCAAAGTCAATAGACGTTCTACACACTGAAATAAGACCGGGTTTTGTGGTCAATAACGTCAGTCGTCATAAACGTAAACATTTTAGCTTAACTTTAAGGTATTCTCGCATGTGTATAGAGATTTGTCATTGATATCATATAGATGTCTGGCTGAGGGGTTCAAACCCTTGACACCAACCCGATAGACCTATGGTTTATAATCCCGATCACGTCCATTAAGGAAGTACAGGGGTGTGCCGTAACATGTGGGACCCCTTTCAGCGGTGATCAGGAGACATAAAAAAATTAATAAATTTACAAAGGTGACCTGGTGGTCTAGGGGTAAGGTGTTAAACCTCTGTGCTGGGGGTCCGGGGTTCAATCCTCGGTCCCGGCACAGATTTATCTTATTTCCAAACTCTTCCTTCACCTCTGACAAGACGTGTATTAATCACAACTTGTGAATTTGAGGAATGCCAGGCCTCCGCCGTGGTTCGGATTCCACGTTAAGCTGTAGGTCCTCCATTTCATCTCACAATCACCCTACCATTACACATAAGCGTAAGTGCGTATAACCCGAACGGGTAGTATGACGCGGTGCTAATAATAATAATAATAATAATAATAATAATAATAATAATAATAATAATAATAATAATAATAATAATAATAATAATAATAACTTTACAGATACATATGTGTCTCATTTGACCTTGTTTCTAGACCTTGACATGTAATATAAAATAATGTTGATATTCTAGACCCGGATATGTAATGAAAATGTTGCTGTTTTATACCTTGATGAATGTAATGTAAATAATGTTGCTCAAGGATAAAACAGGTTTCTAAGACATTTAGTGTTGCCAATAATAAACATTAAACCCTACCTCTTTCAGGGCCATTATAATGATATCCTCCAATCAGCGTCTAGGTCTGATTAATTATTAACAATTTTTGTAGACAAATAAGTTAAATAGTTTTTGAATACACAATTTATATAAGTCTTAAAAAATAGTAATTGTAGCTTTTTTTATATGTATTATTTTTAATACCCTTATGATCAATTTTTAAAATGTATAACAACACATTCACTTGAACCATTTTTTTAAATACCTTAACTATAAGTAGAAAAATAAATACACCCACCATTTTTTTTACTCAGAGGATCACATGTAAAAATAAAAAGAATATGGTAAAAACTGTCATAATTTATATCCTATTGTATTGCGGAGACTTTTATTCCACTTTTAGAATGAAATATCAAGAAATCCACTATAGTCAAAAAGAAACAAGCACCATTAGCCCAATTTACATAAATAAATTAAGAAATAAAACCTCCACAATATAAAAAAATTTGTTTATCTACCATGCGTGTTATCAATATATTCGCGTTGATGAGGTAGATATGGGGACAGTAGAGTTTATCTGAAATTTTGTAGTATTTGCGTGGAGGGAGAGGGGAAAACTATTCAATACCCCCAACCTACATCCTGTCTGAGATGTGAACCTTAACCTTCCAGTACCAATAAATTCAGTTTGTGGTGAGAATAATGCCCTAGAATACGTTGACACCGATGGTGAAATTTTGGAAACTCAAGGTGGGGGTGTATAGAACTATATTTAAGGTAGGTATTTTCTCTGTTATAACAGAAAAAACACTAGTTTATTTAAAATAAATCAAATATTGCTTCGGTAGATAAGTTAAATTTAATTTCATACATCTAATTAGCTCAACAGTTTTTGAATATTTGTCTTGAGTATCAGAGAATTTTACCAGGAATTTTTCTATTCATTAAAATTTTTTATTTTTAAATGAAGTTTTGCTCATAACAAGTATAAATTATATACATTTAAACTAAACTTATCTACTAAATACTATGATTGACCAAAAAAGGATTGTCACAAAACCTTCAAAAGTACCGAAATTAACTCACGTTCCCCTATTACCTAGAATAAAAGTATTAAGATCCTTGATTCGTTTTTCCCCTCAATAATGCCCCATCATAAATTGAGCAGTGTTTATTTGCACGTATCTAAACGGGGGCACATTTACCCAGTCAAATAGGCAGGTAAACCTAATCTGGCGCATCTAACTCATTTTATGAATGTCACCGCCCACTGGCTCGGCAAACTAATGCGTTTACACGGACTCAATTGCAACTGGTGCGTTTCGTAACATTGCAAATAACTGTGGGAATGTCAACTTGGTACTTTACTACTTTAGAGAGATTTAAAAAAAATCGTATTGTTTCTATGCAAATAATACTACTATATTATTATTATTATTATCATTAATAATATTATTAGCACCGCATCTTACTAACTGTTCGGGTTTTACGCTAATGTGCAATGGTAGGGTGGTTGTGAGATGAAATGGAGGAACTACAGTTTAACGTGGGATCCGAACCACAGTGAAGGCCTGGCATTCCACACATTCACAAGTTGTGATTAATACACGTCTTGTCAGAGGTGAAGGAAGGGTTTGGGAAGCAGATACATCTTTGCCGGGACCGAGGATTTAACCCCGGACCCCCAGCACAGAAGTTTAACACCTTACCCCTAGACCACCAGGTCACCTAATACTACTGTAAAGTCACATGACTGACTGACTCACTCACTCACTCATTCACTGACATTAATGTTTACTCACTTCCAAATGAAGTAGAAAACTTGAAATTTGGCAAACCTGTAGCTTCTAGCCTGTAACTGAAGGGAAAATTCCAAAAAGTTAAAAAAAAAAAATTTAACCCCCGAAAAAAATTCAAAATGGTGGAGCAACTTTAAAGTCGGTGCGGACCTTTCTTTGGATGTCTCTTGTGGCTAAACGGTAAGACCTATCAAAAAACGGATTGCAACAGCAGCTAAGAATTTGGCAAGATTGAGCTAGATTTTTTATTTTAGGTAAATTTTGCACATTTTCCACACATTTTTAAATTTTCTGACACAATTATGGGAAAGCTAGAATCGTAAAATCTGGCAGGCATATTGGCACATCCAATTTCCATAAGCGTGCCAAATTTGATGATTCTAGCTGCCCTATAAGTATGGAGAAACTAAAATGATGGGTGAAAGATACAATACAATACCGGTAACTTTAAGTTGTTACGTTCAAAA